>LPNX011178725.1:119857-190504 GCA_001517045.1 Pseudotsuga menziesii
AGGGCCATTTTAAACCTCAAATTTCCTCTAATGAGGGAGTTGACTGCTCCATATAGTCCACAATAGAATGTGGTTGCAGAAAGGAAGAATAGAACAATTATGGAAGCCGTAAGGGAAATGCTTCATGATCAAGATCTTCCCATGCATCTATGGGTAGAAGCTTCTAGGAAAGTTGTGTATGCACAGAATTGTACTCGACATAGATTACATGAGAACAAGACACCTAAAGAAGTCTTCTTTGGGAAGAAACCAGAAGTCAATCATCTCAGAATATTTGGTTGTCTAGTGTACATACACATTCCAAAATAAAAGAGGACAAAGTTAGATCCTTCATGAAAGAAGGGTATATTTGTGGGATATAGTGAAAACTTGAAGGCTTATAGAATATACTTCCCAGGATTCAAGAAGATTGACATTAGAAAAGATGTAACATTTGACAAATACTCAGCTTACAACAAATCTAGAAAGAGACTTGTTGAAGACCCTAAAGAAGAAGAAGCACACATAATTCAAGGTACAACTATGAATGATGCAACTCAATATGAAGATCTAGAAATAGAAGAACCCGAGGAACCAGCAGTTCCACCCCAGGAGAAGAATCCTCACAAGAGGAAACCTACATGGGTAAGAGAGTTTATCCAAGGTGCATAAAGATATGGGGCTCCAAAACAAATTCATAGAGAAAGGAAGAGAAGTAGGTCCTACTTCGGATATGTAGCCCTGTTATGTGACATCATTAATAAAGAACCTTCCAACTATGAAGAAGCAGTAGAGAAGAAATAATGGAAGGATGCTATGATCGAGGAGTACCAATCGATCATGAAGAATGATGTTTGGGATGTTGTCCCAAGACCAGAGGGGAAATATGATGTGAATTCCAAGTGGATATACAAGATCAAGCATGCTACAGATGGCAGCATAGAGAAATATAAAGAAAGATTTGTGGCTCATGGCTTCTCCCAAGAAGAAGGAATAGATTATGAAGAAATTTTTTCACCTGTAGCTAGATATAATTCCATTAGATCAGTACTTAATCTGGATGCAGTAATGAAATGGAAGATACACCAGATGGATTTCAAGACTAATTTCTTGAATGGTGTAGTGGAGGAGGAAGTGTATGTGGAGCAACCACTCGTTTTTTATACACATGATAGGGAAAATCATGTGTGTAAATTGAAGAAATCCCTGTATGGTTGAAACAGGAACCCAGGACATGGTATGACAGAATTGACATCTTCTTGACTAGATTAGGATTTACCAAGAGTAAAGAGGATTCCAACCTTTATTACAAGGTTGAGGAAGGAAACCCTGTGATACTCCTACTATATGTAGATGACTTGTTTTCATCAGGTGAGGATGGATTGATTGTTGATACGAAGAGGAAGCTTGCTGCTGATTTAGAGATGAAGGACTTGGGTATGATGCACTAATTTCTAGGCATAGAGGTGTGGAAGAATACATATGGAATCTCTCTGGGACAAGGGAATTATGTAGTATAGATCCTAAAGACGTTCGAGATGATGGATTACAAGGACATGACCACACCTATGGAATCAAACCTGAAGCTATTGAGTGATGATTCATCAGATTCAGTTGATTATATGATATATTGTCAAATGATCGGGTCCTTGATGTACATGGTGAATACGCAACCAGATATTTGTTTTGATGTGACCACATTGAGCCAGTTCCTGTCAGATCTGAGACATGTTCACTTGATTGTTGCAAAGCATATTCTGAGGTACCTGAGGGGTACAAATGATTATGGGCTCAAGTATGGGGTGAATCAAAAGATTAAGTTGGAAGGTTATGTGGATTTAGATTGGAAAGGAAGTGCCATTTATAGGAAGAGAACTTTGGGGTGCTACTTCAGTATGGGATCAGGTGTGATCTCTTGGTTTAGCAGGAAGAAATCCTGTGTGGCATTGAGTACAACCAAAGCAGAGTATGTCACAGCTTGTTTGGCTAGTTTTGAGGCAGTGTGGCTGAGAAAGCTACTAATTGATTTGTTTGATCTCCATTTGGATGCTACTTGTATATATTGTGACAACCAGAGTTGTGTGAAGTTGTCAAAGAACCCTGTGTTCCATGACAATTCGAAGCATATCAAGATCAAATATCAATATATCAAGGATATGGTGTATATAGGAGTAGTGAAGCTCCAGTATGTTGCAATGGACGAGCAGATAGATGATGTGTTGACCAAGCCATTAGCCAGAGTGAAGTTTGAGTACTTCAGGGAGAAGCTAGGTGTTCTCCAGATCGAGGTTCCTTCCAAGGGGAAGTGATGAGTCCGTGTGCCCTTCTAACATGGTGGTAATATTGGTTCCTCCCATGGTAAGATGTAAGTGTAGAGCCCTTCTGACATGGTGGTAGGATTGGTTCCTGCCATGGTCATATGTAAGTGCAGAGCCCTTCTCACATGGTGGTAGTATTGGTTCCTCCCATGGTCAAATGTAAGTGCAGAGACATTCTGACATGGTGGTAGGATTGGTTCCTCCCATGGTCAGATGTAAATGTAGAGCCTTTTTGAAATGGTGGTAGGATTTGTTCCTCCCATGGTCAAATGTAAGTGTAGAGCCTTTCTAACATTGTGGTAGGATGGGCCTCCTATGTTCAGATGTAAGTGCAGATCCTTTCCCCTGATGGAAGATGGTGTGTCCTACCATGCCGGTGGATGTAAGTGTAGAGCCTTTCCCTGGATGGTAGATGGTGTGTCCTACCATGCTAATGGATTTAAGTGCCGAGCCTTTCCTTGGATGGTAGATGGTGTGTCCTACCATGCCGGTGGATGTAACTGTAGATCCTTTCCTCAGATGGTAGATGGTGTGTCCTACCATGCCAGTGGATGTAAGTGCAGATCCTTTCCTCAGATGGTATATGGTGTGTCCTACCATGCTGATGGATGTAAGTGCTGGGCCATTCGGACATGGTGACAACCTGGGTCTCCCATGGTCAAATGTGAGTGTTGGGCGTGCCTTTCTAACATGGATGTTGGATGTGTTCCTCCCATGGTAAGATATTGACATGGATGCTTGATGTGTTCCTCCCATGGTTAGATATAAGTACTGAAGAAGATGAAGGCCTACATGGAAGCTAGGCCTACAACCAACATGACAAAGTGCTAGCTCTGTAGAAATTCTTGTGATGAGTATAATTGAGAGATAACACCATTTGATCGAGATAATGGAAGAAGTGATGATGATGATCCAGTAATAATACAAATTTGATGATGATTCAGTGATGACGATCCAGTGATGAAGGCTTGTGCTGATGAATTGTGTCTAGATAATACCTTCCTAGTTAAGAGGGAGTGTTGATGTATTTGTAACTTCGGAATGTATTGACTTGTATATTTCATATATTTTATTTCATTGTTCCTTGATGTTCCTATCCAGAGAATCATTAATGTAATAAAGTCATGTAAAGTTGTAGAGGTTAACCCTCCTTATTGATCAGAGGGGAAAGTTCCCACAATTGTGGGGCATTAGGGTTATTAGAATCTCCTAGATAGTCCTCCTTGGTAAGCGATTTTCAAGTCGGAAACTAGTATAAATAGAGAGTGAGACTCTCTATTTGAAACACACACTCACCCAACTGTAGTGCATAGGTGAGAGAGGAGAAGCTCACTCAAGTGTGAGAGAGAACAACTGTTGGAGATCATCTTTTTGTCTTTTGGTTTTACTGCTTCCATTGGTTCTCATTCTATCTCTGAGGAATTTGTGGGGTTTTCTCCTTTATGGTTTCCCCGAGGAATATCTTTGTGTCTATTGTCTCTTGTGATTGATTGGTGTCCTAATTTTTACATACAACCATTTGCTATTTTGACCTAAGACTTTCTGAAAATTAATAAAAGAGTATGTTAATCTTATTAAAATCATAAATGGACCATAAGAGTACAATATCTCACCCAAAGTGCAATCCCTCCATGAGCAAAAATATGCAATAAAGACTGGAAATGGTTAAGAGAATGTGTTGCACTGGAAGAACAAACAAGCTTCCTTGTAGCTTACACTTGAAAATAAACACTCCATTAAATATCCATGAAATACCAGAATTGCCTCTCCAAGCACTAACTTGGATGGGAATCTTTCACCCTTGAAATTAGCTAAGTCAAGAAACTAGTCATCCACTAGCTCTCTCTCTTCACAAATGAAATTTTCTCAAATGATCCAAACAAATTCTCTTAGTTGATCCATGTATTTTATAAAAATAATTAGATTTATAAGGTTAATAATCCATCCAAAAACTCAAGCCAATTCGAATTAGGGTGTTGGCTAAATATTTTCCTTGTGTACTCCCTTCCCTAGCCTTCCATCTTTCCCCAATTCAAGTAGGGACACATTGAGCTTCCCCAACTCCCATGAGTGCCTCCTTGGATGCTATATTTAGGAATTAAATGTCAAAATGGTCACATTCCATCCTTCAGATCTAAAATATTGCATAAATTTCATATCATCTTCATCATTGGTATCGTAGATGTCATATATGTTAGGAAATCTAGCCCAAGTGTCCAAGAAGCTCCCATTTGACTCTTCCTATTCCATGCAAGTTACATTTCCTTCCAAATTCGACCTACGATGCATATGGCCAAGTGTGTTAGCCTTATGACTCATCCAAGAACATTAGGATTCCCATGGATTCGAAATTTCAAGAGGAGGATGCCATGTGGCACATAAATTCTAGCTTGTGTGGACCCCATAATCTCTATGTGTCTCCATACTCCATTTCCAATTCAATTTTCTCTTGTATTTATTTAATTATCTCCCTTATTAAATATTTATTCCATTCTAATGTCTGAACATTATTTGTTAGCTCCCTTATTAAAATTCCAAATGTATCCATCCAACCTAGGGAACTAGTAGGATTGATGGAATTGTCCTGCTATGTAATTATTTGAATGGGGACATTACACCTTGCCATCCAAAATGAAGTGGAAGTTACACTAGATGGATGTAAAGATGATATTTCTAAATGGATTTATAAAAGACTAATTTTATATCGAACAACCACAAGGTTTGGAGACTATTGATCAGGAAGCTTATGTATGTAAGCTCAAGAAATAATTGTATGGACTAAAGAAAGCTCCCGGAGCTTGGTATGGAAGGATCGATGGATTCCTAATGATTTTAGGATTTACTAAGAGTAAATTAGATTCTAACATCTACTATAAGATTGAGGGTTATGGAATTATGATACTATTACTATATGTGGATGATTTATTCTTAATAGGAGAAGATTATCCCATCAATGGATGTAAGAAGAATCTCACTACAGAATTTGAGATGAAATAACTTGGAATGATGCACCATTTTCTAGGTATTGAAGTATGGCAACATCAAGATGAAATTTTCCTGAGATAAGGAAAATACACAGTGGAAATCCTAAAAATATTTGGGATGATAGATTGCAAATATATGACCACTATGATGAGACAAAAAAATGAAGCTATTGAATGATGATACTTTGGAAGATGTAGATGTCACCTTGTACAGACATATTATTGGTTCACTAATGTACTTAACCAATACAAGACCAAATATTTTTTTTTAAACACTCTAATTAGTATATGGTGGATCTCAGATAGTTTCACCTAATAGGAGAAAAAAAATTGATGAGGTATCTAAAGGGAACTTTAGATTATGGGCTCAAATATGCATCGAATGATGAGATCAAATTGCATGGGTTCACAGAATCAGATTAGGCAGGAAGTGATAAAGATAGAAAGAGAACCTTAGGATGTTTTTTATCTTGGGATCAAGAATGATCTCATGGTTCAGTAGAAAGCAGACCAATATTGAACTTAGCACAGCAGAAGCCAAATACATTGCAACATGTTCAGGTTGTAGAGGAGCAATATCACTTTGAAAGATGTTTGAAGGATTATTTGATGTAGAGATAGAATTTAATGATATCCTTTAATCAGAGTTGTATTAAGATGATATAAAACCCAGTGTTTCATGATAATTCTAAGCATATTGAAGTTCGATATCATTTCATTCGGGAAATGGTTCAGAAAGGAGCTATAAATATCAAGTAAGTTCCCATAGAGGAACAAGTGGTATGTGTGTTGACTAAGCCTCTGGCTTGTGTAAAGTTTGAATACTTTTGAGACAATATTGGTGTAGTTCGAAAGGACCTCTATAGAAAGAGGGAGTGATGGTAGATGGAAGAAGGATACAGTGGTGGTAGCTTAGTTTAGAGTAGGGTAAGTGTGATTAGGATAGTTGGCCTTAAATGGTTAGTCAGGTGAGGCCTATTGATCCTAGGGGGATTAGTATGTTTAGGTATATCAGTTTAACCCAAGTGGGTCTGTAAGACAAGATAAGGACTGTTGGTCCCCATGAAGATCCATCTGTATAACTAGGCTTGTTGGCTCGAAAGAGTTAGTAAGTTAGACAAAATGCTCAGATGGATATACTAAAGAAATTAATGTGATACTGCTCCGAGATACTTAGAGTCCAAGATGTGTGATTCAGTATTGTTAAAATGATGACAGTTGAGATGATAGTGACAATATTGCTATAAAGTAGATTGTTGATATAATTGTTTGGTTCAGTATTGTTAAACTGATGATTGTTGGGATGTTTTATTCAGTATTGTTATACTAATGATTATTGATATGTTTGGTTCAGTATTGTTATACTAATTATTCTTGAGATGTTTAGTTTTAGTATTGTTATACCGATATTTGTTGAGATAATTGTTGAGATAGTTTCAATAGACTGATGATTGTTTACCATTGAGATGATTGCTGAGATAATTTCAATATTCCTATATTGATGTAGCAGGTTCAGTATTCTCATACAGATGATTGTTGATTGTTGAGATGATTGATAGGTTCAATATTCCTATACTGATGTAGAAGTTTCAGTATCTCTATATTAATGATGATGTTTGATGTTGATGATGTTCCAACATCTCTATGTTGTTGATATATTGTTCCTTTAGAATGTATTCACTTGTATATCTTATATTGTACCCCAATGTTCCTATCAGGAGAATCATTTGTATTTCATTGTACCCCAATGTTCCTATCGAGAGAGTCATTAATATAATAAAGTCATGTAAAGTCAATGAGGTTAACCCTCTGTTGTAAATCAGGTAAATAGTCCCCATAATTGTGGGGCACTAGAGTTATTAGACTCTCCTAGAGATGTCGGCCCTAGTAAGTAATTGTCAAGTCATAAACTACTATAAATAGAGAGTGAGACTCTATTTGTCACACACACTCACTCGAATGGAGCACATGAGTGAGAGAGGAAGTGCTGGGAAAAGTGAGAGAGATCAGCTTTCGAATATCATCTTTATATTTTCAGGTTTTGCTTTTGCTACTGGTGCTCATTCTATCTCTGAGGAATTTGTGGGTTTTTCTCCTTTATAGTTTCACCAAGGAAAATTATTTGTGTCTCTTGTCTCTTGTGATTATTGATGTGCATGTTATTCTCTCAGATAATATCCTAAGATCATATTGCTTAAATGATAAAAATCTAACATGGTATCAAAGCTAACCTAAGAAGAAGACATTGTGCAGCTGCAGAATCTATGGCTTCTTACTTTTTGGGTCTCTCTCTCCATTGAAGGGTGCATCTTTCTGTCGAAGAAGAATTTGATTATGGGAATTTTCATTTTCTTGTTAGAATAATCAACCCATAGTTAGCTACCTTAGACATTAATGAATCCATTTTTGTCTTATTTTCCTAGTTTCCATGTTCCACCTTATGCAAGTTGCCCTCCACATGTCCAAAGTGGTCAAACTTGATAAAACTGAGTCATGGAGCACTTGGGAAACCTATTGGAATCAATTCTACTTTATTCTTGGCCTTCCTAGTGCATGTCTATTTTTTCTGCTTTATTGCCTGCTTTTGCTGAGTTTTAAGGCAATTCGAAAATTTTGACTAGGTGAAGTTAACTTGTTTTTTGTCCTCATCATCCTCCACTCTTTTATCCTAATAAAAGAATGTATGGGTTTTCCTTCCATCACCTATTATCTTTCCTAATTTATTTTTCCAATTAATGAGGTCCTAGATAGATTTGGAAGCTTCTTTATGCACCTATGGGGGATTTGCTTAGATTTAGTAAGCCTGCTTTTGACCAATTTGAATGGAATCCCAATGCATTCAAATATCTCATATAATTATTTATTGTGGTAGCCTATGACTTCATAGTGTTGGATATTGTACACTTATTCAATACAGATTAGTGTTCTGCTCCATATTCAGTCTCCTTTGTGTGTAATTTGCATGTGTAATTGGCAATTTTTGTGAGTTTAATTGTTCTGACACCTGGGTTTAGTTTCTGCATGGTATCAAGGCCTTTGTAGATTGATTTATCTCCTTCCAATTTGTTATTATAGGTTCAACATCATTGAATGGGAGCATTCTGCTGACTGAAGGGCAAATTTCTGAGCTATGGATCAATCTCAGAAGATCATCTTGACTCCGTTTAACTTATTTGAATGGAAAGAAAAGATGGAGATACTGTTGAGAGTGAAATGCCTCTATAGAGTGACTATGTAAACATAAGCAGAGCCCAATGCAACTGCAAAGAAAATTAAATGGCACAACATGAGGGTATAGGCCTATGGTCTCCTGTGTCTGAACATATCTAGAGACCTCCTTTTCCATCTTGATGGATTAACATCACCAAATGAAGTATGGGAGAATCCTGTTGATATTTTTGGTAAGACATATGAGATGAGGGGACGTCAAATCAAAAATCAATTGATCTCCTTGAGTCCCAACAGCTTCGAATCCCTGCAACTCTACTTTTCCAAGTTCAAAGCCCTTGTTTTGCAGCTAAAACAGTGTGTAATTGAAAAGAAGGAGGAGCAACTAGTTTTGGCAATAATCTCAAAGATTGACCCTGACTATTCATTGTTTTTCTCGACCTTCCATGCCACAAAGTTGACAACTCGAGCCTGGAAAATGCCTAGCTTTGCAGATTTCATGGAATCTCTCACATAAGAACAAGATAAATTGGTGATGATGGGAACCATAAAAATTTCCAAAGACCAAGCTCTAGTTGCTGGAGATTCGAGGGTGAATTCAAAAGGAAAGAGTAAATCTAAGAATCCACCTAAGCAAAAGAGAGACAAGAACAAGTCTCTAGAGGAGCCCCAAGGTTCCAATAAGAACCCTCAGAAGAAGAAGAACAAAGGAGAAATGAGCAAGTGTGCATACTACAGTAAGGGAAATCATCATGAAAGCTCCTACGTGAAGAATAAAATTGACATGCTGACCCAAATCCTAGAGAAGAATGGAATCTCCCTTCCTGATATCTCAAAGAAGAGGGAAGGATGATCAAATTCAGAAGACAGAGAGAGAGTTCATGCATTGGTTGCTGGAACATCAAGCTCACCTAGGTTCATCATTGATTCTGGAGCTTCAAGACATATGGTTTTGACCAAGGAGGAATTCACCTCACTTGACATGTCGAAAGGTCTACTAATAGTACTGGGAGATTACTCTCTTACTGAAAGTTTGGGCAAAGGAGGATTGATCTTGACCATGGTAAGTTCAGCAATGTACTATATGTTCCAGTTCTTGCCTCTAACCTCTTATCAGTGTATCAGATGACCCACACAGGGTCTCCAAAGAAGGTCATATTATCCCTTGATGAAGTTGAGATCACAAAGATCTCAAGTGGTAAAGTCATTGCAAAAGGAGTTGCAAATCACACTTTGAAGGTATACATGTTCTCACACTTCCTACCCTACTCAAACCCCTCTGCTCTTCCGATTCATGCTAATGAGACAAGCAAGCTTTGGCATGGAAGATTTGGCCATATTAACTATAAGTATCTTTCTGATCTTAGTGAAAAATAAATGGTCATAAGGTTACCCAAGATTAAGTTTTCCAAAGGAGTCTGTCAAGGTTGCATCTTAGGAAAACACCCAGAGCATAAATTTGAGAAAGCTAGTCATGAGAGAACCTCTGCACCTCTTGAGTTGATCCAAAGTGATGTTGCTGGACCATTTCCTCATATGTCAATGAGTCAGGCCAAATATGCAGTAACATTCATAGATGAATTTTCCAGGTACTGCTGGGTTTACTTCTTGAAACACAAGTCTGAAGTTTTTGGCCTCTTCAAAGTCTTTAAGGCTTTGGTTGAAAACCAGTCTGGGAGAAAACTCAAGGTCCTCAGATCTGACAATGGTGGTGAGTATGTCAATTCTGAGTTCATTCAATATTATGCAGATGCAGGTATTCAGATGTAGCATTCTATCCCTTACACACCACAGTAAAATGGTGTTGCTGAGAGGAAGAATATATCACTGAAAGAGATGGCAACCTGCATGATGGAGGCTGAGACTTTGCCACCAAAGTTTTGGTCCGAAGCTATAAAATGTCCAGCCTATATTCAGAATAGGGTGCCTCATAAATATCTTGATGGTATGACTCCTTTCAAAGCATGTAGTGGGCACAAGCCAGATGTGACCCATTTCAGGATTTTTGGCTCAAGGGCTTGGGCTAGAATTCAAACAGAAAAGAGGAAGGCTTTGAAGTCCCAAAGCCAAGAGTGTCTACTTGTTGGGTACTCTGAAGATTCAAAAGGGTAAAAGCTGATCAATTTGAGCAAAAACAAAGCCTTCATTGAAAGGAGTGTTCAGTTCCAAGAAGATCCTTTAGCAGCAGTGGAAGTTGGAGAATCCTCTTCACCACTAGAACCATTGAATGTAAGTGAAAAGATAGTTTAGTTTTCTGATTCTGATATGTCTAATAATGATGATTTAATTTCATATCATAACATTCCTACAAGACCAAAATGGGAAGCAAATACCATTCATGCAGCTGGAGAACTAGCTGGAAATCCTAGTGATCCTAGGAGGACTAGATCTCAGTTTGAGAGTGCTCTGTGTATGAAAGACCCTTTGTTTGCAGAGAAATGCTATCTGATGGTTGAATCAGACCCATAGACATATGAAAATGTAGCACATGATGCAATATGGAAAACATCCATGAAAGAAGAGTTCATCTCACTCTCGAAGAACAACACTTGGGAGTTGGTTGATCTCCCCCCAGGGAGGAAGCTAGTTCAATGTAAGTGGGTTTACAAAACCAAGTTTTCTTCTGATGGTTTACCTTTGAAATATAAGGAAATATTGGTAGCTAAGGGATACTCATAGGTACATGGCATAGAATACAATGAGACCTTTGCACCAGTGGCAAAGATGGACTCCATCAGGCTAGCCTTAGCGATTGCAGCTTCGAAGCAATGGGAGGTACATCACATGGATGTGAAGTGTGCTTTCCTGAATGGAGATATTACTGAATATATTTACATGAAAAAGCCTCAAGGATTTACTACTAATCCATCTCTTGTGTGCAGGCTAAAGAAATCATTGTAAGGGCTTAAGCAAGCCCCCAAGGCTTGGTATGTCAATATTGATGGATTTTTACTATCATTGAGTTTTGTTCGATGCAAGTTTGATCATAATTTTTATTTGAAGCTGATTCATGGTTCTTTGATGATTATTTTCTTGTATGTAGATGACCTTCTCGTTACAGGAAGCTCAAAGGATGAAATTGCCTACTTGAAGGATGAAATGAACCATGCATTTTCTATGACTGATTTGGGGTTATTGAGCTAATTCTTGGGTCTTGAGATTTCTCAAACCAAACATGGAATAAAAGTACATAAGTCCATGTATGCTTTGGATTTTATGAATAATTTGAACATGAAATATTGCAAGCCAAGCAAGACTCCCTTTCTTTCAGGAGTTAAGCTTGAAGAAGCAGATTCTTCTCTTATGGTAAATAATACACTGTATAGGCAACTGATTGGGTGTTTGCTGTAACTTACACATATTCGACCTGATATTTATTATGTAGTAAGTGTGGCTTCAATATACATGGATCAGTCTCATGAGATCCATTGGAGAGCAGCCAAAAGGATCCTTAACTTTGTTCAGGGAACAAGGACTCATGGGATCTTCTACAAAGCTAAATCTGATCTTGATTTGATTAGGTTTACTGACAGCAATTGGGTAGGTGACAACACAGATCAAAATTCAACATCAAGATATGTATTCATGCTTGTTGAAGGACCAATCAGCTGGTCAAGCAAGAAATAGAGTGCCATTGCACTCTCATCTACAGAAGTAGAGTACAGAGGAGTTGTAAATGTAGCAACTCAATGTTTATGGTTGTAGGGGTTACTTGGTGAGTGTGGCTTTGAATTAGAATACTCAAATACTATATATTGTGATAATCAAAGTACCATTCAAATCTGCAATGATCCAGTTCAAAGATAGAGAACCAAACACATTGAGATCCATATGCACTACATAAGACAGCTTGTGCATGATGGCACCATTCACCTACTCTTTTGTTCATCTTCAGAACAAGTAGCAGACATCTTCACCAAAGTTTTTTGTGAGAAGAACTTCAGAAATATCAAATCACTATTGGGGATTTCTGATCATGCTATGAAGCATGATTGATGACAATATTTTCAAATTTTGTTTTACTGTCCATGTTTAAGGGAGGATTTTTCCCACTAGGTTTTTCCTCTTTCCTTGGTTAAATGGAATTGCAGTATGTAAAGGGTGACTAAGCCTTGTTGCTAGGCCCTATAATTTTCTGATATTTTACTCATAAGTCAGGCTTAAGGGGGAGTGTTAGAATAATCAACCCATAGTTAGCTACCTTAGACATTAATTAATCCATTTTTGACTTATTTGCCTAGTTTCCATATTCCACCTTATGCAAGTTGTCCTCCACATGTCCAAAGTGGTAAAAATTTATAAAAATTAGTCATGGAGTGCTTAGGAAACCTCTTGGAATCAATTCTGCTTTATTCTTGACCTTCCTAGCGCATATCTTTTTTTTCTGCTTTATTGCCTGCTTTTGGTGAGTTTTAAGGCAACTGGGAAAGTTTGACTAGGTGAAGTTAACTTGTTTTTTGTCCTCATCATCCTCCACTCTTTTCTCCTAATAAAAGCATGTATGAGTTGTTCTTCCATCACCTATTAGATTGCCTAGTTGATTTTTCCAATTCGTGAGGTCCTAGACAGATTTGGAAGCTACTTTATGCACATATGGGGGATTTGCTTAGATTTAGTAAGCCTAATTTTGACCAATTAGAATGGCATCCCAATGCATTCGAATCTCTCATGTAATTATTTATTGTGGAATCCTATGACTTCACAGGGTTGGATATCATACACTTATTCAATACAGATTAGTTTTCTTCTCCATATTCAGTCTCCTTTGTGTGTAATTGGCAATTTTTGTGAGTGTAATTGTTCTAACATTTGGGTTCAATTTCCACCTTTTTGATATGGGGAATTAGGGATTTTTACAGAAGAGGAATTATTGAGTGAGCCTAGAATAGGATTTATCTCATCATAAAATAGAATTTTAGAGACCATGTTCTAAGTTTTTGGTTGAGTAAAACTTCGGTAAAGTCAAACCCTAGTTTGACCCCGGGCCTAAGAAACCATAAAATACTAAAACATGTAGCTTTGGTACACTAGCTATATATAAGGATTGAAGAAGGCTCAGGGGCCTTATTTTTCACAGTTTGAAGATAAAATCCTGATGTACCCTGTGTAAAAATTTTAGCCTAAACTTCACTATATTCTAAAAGATATGATTCCTCCAAATAAGGGTTCCAGCGTCTTCCAGGATTCCTCCCTAAACAAGACACCTATGGAGAATTGCTATATCTCAGGGTGCGAAGGTCCAAATGAATTTTTTTAAGATTTTCTAGATAGGGAACTGATGGTAATGTCTGTGTTAAAAGTTTCAGACCTTGATGATGAAACCGTGACACGTGGTAGTCTGTACAACTTCGCTATGTTGAAAAGTCTTGAAACGAGTCACCTTGGAAAAATGCTCATAAGTCCAAATTGGAGAAACCAATTCTTCTCAAATTTGTGGTGTTAAAAATAGGATAGGAGAGGATACCCTAGTGAAAAGTTTCAGACATATAGGAGTAGTACTTTCTTCTATACCACAGAAAGAATGTCAGACATTTATGTAGAGGAATTGGAAAACTAGGGCTTCCTGTTCCGGAAGCTTCCCTCCGTTGTTTTCAGAAAAGGAGTACATTGGACAGCTCACCTTGAGAAGGTGCATATTTCTATCCAATAAGATCAGAAATATTCCAAGTTTTGAAAATTAGGTTTTCTTTGACAAACCCTAGATCAGATAGCTCCGAAACCAGGACGAACACCTCAAATCGGTAAGATCTAATCTTGTGCTATTTACTTTTGAGGTTCTCATTTAAAAATGACTAATCATGCCTTCTTAATGAAAATCTTGTTGAAGTTGACAACTTCCAAGCATGGAAGTATAGGATCTCACTGGTTCTTAAAGGAAATGAATTGGACACCTACATAAGTGGAGAAGTTCCAGCTCCAGAGGGAGATGAGGCTAAAGCCTTACACAACAAGAACTTGGTCAAGGCCAAGAGGATCACCTTATACCACAAGTGTCTTCCCTACAGACACCTAAAGAGATGTTTGATTCTTTGACCAATCTATTTGAAAGGAAGAACATAAATCAGAATATTACTTTGAGAAACTAGTTGAAGAATGTGAAGATATAGAATGCAGAGACCATACATTCATACTTTACAAGGGTCTCTCAAATCAAAGAACAACTTGAAGCAGTAGAAGAATAAGTGGAGAATGAAGAAGTTGTGATAAATACCTTGAATGGCCTCCCAGGAATATGGGATTCATTCATTCAAGGAATATGTGCCAGAAGGAAGTGATTACTTTTAGCAGACTCTGGGAAGAACCCACCCATAATAAGAGAAGAGAAGATGGGAGCAACTGAATATCAAGCGCTCATGATTCAAAGAAGATCCCTCAAGCGATGAGGAATATGAAGAACTCAATTCTTGAAGAACCTCATATCCATATTAATCATTTGGATAAGAAATGATGTTGTTATGAATGAAGAAGATGATGACGTTGAAAGAAGGAGTCTACCCACGAAACAACTAAAGATAAGTATTCAATTGTCATTTCATGATATTGTTTTGTTATGCATTTGTTTATATCCAGTTGATGTATTATGCATGATAGAAGGTTTGCGTTAATGATAGTATACCATTAACATGCATGTGATGGGTAAGTAGCTCATGGTGCTATACAAATCTCCATTGCTACTAATCTAGAATGAAACTTCTTTGCTGACATATTGGATTAGTGCACAATCTCAATGCTGTCTTGGTAGATATGGAAGGCATCTAGAAAGTTTCCATGAGATATGGATGAATGTTGTATTGGCTTAAATAGTTGCATAATTATATGTTTATGCATAAGAATTTTCCATTATGAATATTCCTTATGAAATATTTCTAACCATACAGCTGGTGCATTTGACCTATAGGGAAGATTGCGTACAATTTCCTACAAGAAAAGAAGGATGATACTTGTTCCAAAGAACAAGTGGCGACAGTTCAAGAAATAATAAAAAATCAAGAATGATGTCTAGGATGTAGTATCGAGACATGAAGAGAAGTCCCTAATTTCCTCCATATAGATCAAGAAGATCCAGCATGCAGTAGATGACAACATTGTGGTATACAAGGCAAGATTTGTAGCATGAGGCTTCTCACAGAAAGAAGGCATAGACTACGAAGAGACATTTGCAGCCACTAGAAGTTAAGACACATGATAGGTAGAATCATGTGTGCAAATGAAAGAAGGCCTTGTGCGAGCTCAGAAGACACCCATGGGATAACACATACATGAGGAGCTTGAAGATCACCAAGAGTCATGAAGATCTTAACCTTTGCTACAAGGTTGAAGATGAAATCCTATAGAGGATGACAAGCTCACATATGGGTGCGAGAAGAACTTTTTAAAAATGGCTCAAGATAGAGGATATTGGTATCCGGTGACTCTAGATGGATACATAGAATATTAGTAGCAGAGGAAGCTACTTGTCACTCTAGTATAGAATGTTTCAATGCATAGAGTATGAAAGGTAGAGGGAGAATAATGCTTCACTTCAGAGGGAGTGAGTCCAGAAGATATTGAGGTTTGATATGGTATGACATGATAGACAACTTACTTATGACTATAGGATTTAGTGAAAGTAAAGTGCATTCCAACCTTTAATTCAACTTTGAAGGTGAAAGACCATTGATGCTCCTGTTATATGTTGATGACCTATTCCTGACAAGAAAAGAGGAACTCATTAAAGATGCAAGAAGGATACTTTCTGCCAAGTTCGAGTGAAGGGACTTGGGAATGATGCACTACTTTCTAGGAATGGAGGTGTGGTAGAATGCAGATGAAATATCCCTTGGACAAGGGAAGTATGTAGTAGAGATCCTAAAGAGGTTCAGGATGATGGACTGCAAGGCCATGGAAACACATATGGTATAAAACATGAAGCTATTGAGTGATGCTTCATCAGAGTCAGTTGATGCCATGATGTATCATCAGATGATTGGGTCCTTGATGTACCTGATGAACACGAGACCAGATATTTGCTTTGCTGTGAACACATTGAGCTAGTCATTAGAGGAAATTTGGGGTCTAAAATGGGCCTTATAAGAAAACGTGCCAACAATAAATTTTGTGAGTTGGAATTCAAGAACCAATAGAATTTCAATAAAATGAGTCAACCATAATGGTTGAATTGACATATTTGTCATAAAAGAAAACTACATTTTTATTTGTATTTTCGACATATCTCCCTATGTTTTTACTCAAATGTCAAGTGGGAGAGCTCGTTGGATGCAGAATTTAATTCCACATCGAACACATACCCACAATGCATACTTTTGATGAACCCTGCTATTCCAAAAATAAGAAATACCTGAAAAAATGTGATGATGATGTCATCATCATGTTTTTTAAGGTATTTCTTGGTTTTGGGGTAGCGGGGTTTGTCAAAAGTATGCATTATGGGTACTCATTGGATGTGGAATTAAATTCTACATCCAAAGATCTATCCCACATGGAATTTGAGTAAAAACATAGAGATATATGTCAAAAATACGAACAAAAAAAAATAATTTTTTTCATTCTTCCTCCAAAATTAATAACTATTATTTTATTATATTTCTTAGGAGGCCCATTTTAGAACTCAAATTTCCTCTAATGTCTTGAAAGATCTGAGACATGTTCACTTGATGGTTACAAAGCATGCAGTGAGGTACCTAAAGGGTACAGTTGATTATGGGCTCAAGTATGAGGTGAATCAAAAGATTACTCTGGAAGGTTATGTGGATTTAGATTGGGCAGATAGTGCCATTGATAGAAAGAGAACTTTGGGGTGTTTCTTTAGTTTGGGATCAGGTGTGATCTATTGGTTTAGTATGAAATAGTCCTCCATGGCACTAAGTATAGCCTAAGAAGAAAAGGATAAGTGAAGCTCCAGTTTGTGATTCATATCGAGATCTCTAGAAAGAGGGAGTGATGAGTTCTAGCATAGCTGGTGAGGCAGGTTGTCTGAGCATAAAATCCTAGCGAAGCTCGTAGGTTTCTTAGATGTAAACAGTCTTGTAGGTTGTCCTACTGAGAAACAGATGTAAGTGCTAGCTAGGCCTACAACTAGCATGAAAAAGGGATTGCTTTGTAGAGCTTCCTATGACAAGAAGAATTAAGAGATAGCACCATTTGATCAAGATAGCAGAAGCAGTGATGATGATGATGATCCAGTGATGATACAACTTTGATGATGATCCAGTGACAATCCAAATTTGATGATTATCTAGACTTGATCCAATGACAAAGACTTGTGCTGATGAATTGTGTCAAGATAATACCTTCCTAGTTAAGAGGGAGTGTTAATGTATTTGTAACTTTAGAATGTATTCACTTGTATATATTATATTGTGCCCTGATGTTCCTAGTGGGAGAATCATTTGTATTTAATTGTACCCCAATGTTCCTATCAAGAGATTCATTAATATAATAAAGTCATGTAAAGTCAATGAGGTTAACCCTCCATTGTAAATCGGGGCAATAGTCCCCACAATTGAGTTGAGGTTAACCCTCCTTGTTCATCGAGGGGAAAAGTCCCCACAATTGTGGGGCACTAAAGTTATTAGACTCTCCTAGAGATGTCAGCCCTGGTAAGTAATTGTCAAGTCGAAAACTAGTATAAATAGAGAGTGAGACTTGTTGGATGTGTTCTATTATCTTAAATACACCTAATATTTAATTATCGACCGGGTTTGGTAGGCTTAGAGTTGATACAAAATATATGTGAAGGTAAAAAGGCTCCTAGGGTGTTGTGGAAATATTTTAATAAATAGAAGATCGAAAGATATTTCAAAATGAAAAACCGAGTCAAACTCCTAAGAATCAACTATTAAAGTAAATGGATTAAAAGAAAAAACAATATGAGCTACTCTACTGTATTTGAAACACAATTGAGTTAAAGGCTAATTAACCTTGGATAAAGATACCAACAACAACTATCTATTCAAATACAAGGTTAGGGTATATGGAGAAACAAAAACTTAAAAGCGAAAACATAAAACTTAAGGAAAAGAAGAAAGTAGAAAACTTAATAAAGATATTTAAACTCTATTCTCCAATAAATACATACCAAAAACAAGAATGATTCCTATGATTACAAATAATCTAACTTCCTCTTAAAAATAATACATCTAACCCTAAACTCTATATGCAAACAAAGATAACCCTAACATAAAACAACAATAAAACAAAATCAGTGTTTAATATTCAAGATATAAGAACAACTTAATCCATATTTAATTTAAGGAGAAAATAAAATAAAACAAGAATAATAAAACCTTAATCAATAACCTAAAACAATCAAAATTTAATTGTAATGCTTAAATAAAATTACCAACTACAAACATAATCCAAATTTTGACAAAACAAAATTATAAACAATCATAAAATACATAAAAACACTAAAAACATAACCGAGGGTTAAATGACAGACTGAACAGTAGGTCTATAAGGGGTGGATGAATGACAGACTGGACAGACAATCCGAATGGCAGCCCGTACAGTTAAAAATGGTAAAAACTAAACTAAATGAACTAATTCTTAAGCTGAAGTTATGCAGATCTAAAACTAATGCATGGAATCAATAAACAAACCTATTTAATCAGAAAATTAACTTTAAAATAAATCTTAAACAAAAAGAAAGCATTGCATATTAAACTAATTAGTAAGCTAGAAATTAATTTAAACAAACTGGAAATTAACTTAAGCAAGTTCATGGCATGAAATAAATAAACAGGATTAAAACTAAATGAAAGAAAATTATTTTATATAAGCAAATTCATAACAAGAAATAAATAAACAAGACTGAATTCAAATGGAAGCAAACTATTTTATATGTTTGGAAATACAGACTAAAAACAATACTGGAATGAAATGACTGTAAATAAACTAACTGAAAGAAAATGATTGAAAGCAAAGCTATGTGCGCATCTACTTGTTTAACTGCTGAAATAAAACTAAGCTAATGCAATATAGGAAATAAAATAGCATTTACTATTATCTAATGAAAACAAACTGGAAATGAAACTACACTAGCTAAAACAAAAAAGAAAGAACTGAATTAAACAAAGAAAGGAACCTCTGGTTGATGAGGGGCCCTTGCAACAATCAGGGGTGATTCCTGTTAACTCCTACTCAAATGCAATATTCAACGACAATGCATACAACTCTCTATTCAAATTTAGAAAAGAAATTACAGTGTTTATGAAAACTATGAACTGCTTAACAAAATACGTCTCTAATTCTCTCCTGACTAACTCTGCTCTTTATTCAGAGGCTGATATATATAGGTTACATGAGAGATGAGCAAGTCAACCCTCAAAGGTTGAATTCTCTCTAATTTTAGTCAATATTTAAAGGCACATAATTGATTTTAGGCGAGTGCATGGATGTCTTTCTTCTTCAACACGAGCATGACCTATATAGCGTGAACATAGCGTGATATTCCTCCTTTCACATGGGAAGATCCTCTTCAACGTGGCACCAATCCATTCCTTGGCGTGGCTAATGGGCTAGTGTTGCCAGCGCAGGATTGTACACAGCAATAGGTTTCTAGAATGCAAGTCCCTCATCAGTGCGAGCGTGTGGATTGGTGGTGTTGTGGAGAGCAAGGGAAGTGACACAGTCAGTCTTCTAGAACACAAGTCGTTCTATCCCTTTGAATCACTTGGATAGTGAGCAACTAGGTGGTGATCCTTCTAGAGCATGAGTTAAATGCATCGTTCTAGCACATAGATGGTTGATGTGGTGGCGAGTGAAGGAGATTGAAAGTTGGTGTGTGATCTAGATGCATGGAAGATCAGTTGGTTGCAAGTTGTTTCATGTTTAAATTCCCAAAACTAGTTATGGATAGCGTGCTGGCTAATGTGTGAGCTGAATGGTGAACTGGAAGGAACACTGAACCATGAGCTGGAAATGTTGGGTTTCAATCTAGGGAAAACATGGAAAACGACTAGCGAATTTCGCGTAATGGATGGAGGACGAGCTGAATGCTAAGCTGGATCGTGAGTTGGACATGTCAGGTGAAAGGAAAACTAAATGCATTTTGGTGTTAATTTTCCCAAACAAACTATGAAATCTGCAAACCTGTGGAAATTGAACCCAGTGATAGATTAATTTTACTCACAACAATTAACAATTGATCATGCAAAATCACTCACAAAAGAGACTGAAATTGGAGCTGAACACTAAACTGTATTAACTCAGTGTACAATAGCCAACCATGTAAAATAATAGGTTACTGAATAAATAACATACATCAGGGATTTGAATGCATGAGGAGAAATTCGAATCTAGCATAAAGCAGGCTTACTAAAAATAAGCAAATCCCCCATAGGTGTAAAAAGTTGATCCCAAATATGTCATGGAGCTCACGAATTGGAAAAATGGCTTAGGAAAGCTAAAGAGTGGTGGAATGGCAGCTCATACATGCTTTTGCAAGGAGAAAAGAGTGGAGGATGAAGAGGACAAAAAACTAGTTCACCTCACCTAGTCTAGCTTTTCCATTTTCCTTAAAACACTGAAAAAGCAGGGAATAAAGCAGAAAAAGTAGAAGGGTGCCTAGGAGGCTAGGAATAAAGAAAATTTGATTCCTTGGGATTTCCCATGTGCTACATGAGTCAAATTAGGCAAGTTTGACCACTATGGATAGGTAAAAGACAACTTGCACAAGGTGGGACACATGAACTAGGCTAATAAGACAAAAATAATTAAATTAATGTCTAAGTGGGTAAACTATGGGCTGATTATTTTAACACCCCCCCTTAAGCCTGAATTATGAGTAATATATCAGAAAATTATAGGGCCTAGAAACAAGGCTTAGTCACCCTTTACATACTGCATGTCCATTTAAACAAGGAAAGAGGCAAAACCAACTTGGGAAAATCCTCCCTTAAACATGGACTGTAAACAAAATTTGGAAATCTTGTCTTCACTCATGCTTCACAGCATGATCGGCAATCCCCAGCAGTGATTTGAGATTGCTGTAGGTCTTCTCACAAAATTCTTTGGTGAATATATCAGCTACTTGTTTTGAAGATGAACAGAAGAGTAGGTGAATGGTGCCATCATGCACAAGTTCTCTGATGTAGTGCATATGGATATCAATGTGTCTGGTTCTCTGCTTCTGAACTGGATCTTTGCAGATTCAAATGGTAATTTGGTTATCATAGTATATGGTAGTTGAGTACTCTGGTTCGAAGCCACACTCTCCAAGTAAACCCTGCAACCATAAACATTGAGTTGCTGCATTAACAACTCCTCTGTACTCTGCTTTTGTAGATGAGAGTGCAATGGCACTCTATTTCTTGCTTGACTAGCTGATTGGCCCTTCTGCAAGCATGAACACATATCCTGATGTGGACTTTCTATCTGTGCTATCACCTACCCAATCACTATCAGTAAATCCAATCAAATCAAGATCAGATTTTGCTTTATAAAAGATCCCATGTGTCCTTGTTCCCTGAACAAAGTTAAGGATCCTTTTGGATGCTTTCCAATGGATCTCATGAGGCTGATCCATGTATCTAGAAGCCACACTTACTGCATAAGAAATAACAGGTCTATTATGTGTCAGATACAACAAACATCCAATCAATTGCCTATACAGTGTATTGTTTACCATAGGTGAAGAATCAGCTTCTTCCAGCTTCACTCCTGAAAGGAAAGGAGTTTTGCTTGCTTTGAAATCCTTCATTCTGAATTTGTTCAGCAAGTCGAAGGCATATTTGGACTGGTGCACCTTGATTCCAGCTTTGGTTTGAGCAATCTCAAGCCACAAAAATTGACTTAAGAGCCCCAAATCTGTCATGGAGAAGGCTTGGTTCATAGCACCCTTTAAGGAAGCAATCTCAGCCTTTGAGCTTCCTGTAATGAGGAGGTCATCAACATATAACACAATGATCATTAATGAACCATTAACTAACTTCAAATATACATTTGGATCTGATTTGCACCGAACAAAATTTAGTTATAGCAAGAAGCTATCGATCTTGGCATACCAAGCCCTGGGGGCTTGCTTTAGCCCATACAATGACTTTCTCAACCTGCACACAAGAGAATGGTTAGTAGAAAAACCTTGAGGCTACTGCATATATATCTCTTCAGTGATATCTCCATTTAGGAAGGCACATTTTACATCCATGTGATGTACCTCCCATTTCCTTGAGGCTGCAATGGCTAAGGCTAGCTTGATGGAATCCATCTTTGCCACTAGGGAAAAGGTCTCATTGTAATAAATGTCATGAACCTGTGAGTAGCCCTTGGATACCATTATGGCCTTGTACTTCAGTAGTGAACCATCAGCAGCAAATTTGGTCTTATAGACCCACTTACACTGGACTAACTTTCTCCCTGGGGGAAGATCCACTAGCTCCCATGTGTTGCTCTTCTGGAGTGAGCTGAAATCCTCCTTCATGGTGGTTTTCCATATTGGATCTCCTGATACTTATTCATATGTTTGAGGATCAAACTCCACCATCAAATAGCATTTTTCAACAAACATAGGATCCTTCATGCACAGACCACTCTCAAACTGAGATCTAGTCCTCCTTGGGTCATTGGGATCCCCAGCTAGCTCTCCTACTGCATGTAGTGTCTTGGCTGCCCATTTTGGCCTTGTAGGGATGTTAGGGTCTACAATAAACTCATCTCCATTAGAAAAATCAGAATCATCATGTTCAACAAACTCTTTACTTACTTCTTGAGGTTTAGGTGGAGAAGAGGCTTTTCCAACTTCCACTGCTGCAAGGGGTTCTTCTTCAAACTGAACACACCTTTCGATGAAGGCTTTGTTTGTGCTAAAATTTATCAGTTTGTACCCTTTTGAATCTTCAGATTATCTAACAAAAAGACGCTCTTGGCTTTGGGGCTGCAAAGCCTTCCTCTTCTCTGTTGGAATTCTAGCCCAAGCCTTTGAGCCAAAAATCCTGAAAAGGGTCACATCTGGCTTGTGCCCACTCGATGCTTCGAAGGGAGTCATGCCATCAAGATATTTATGAGGCACCCTATTCTGAATATAGGATGCATAGTTGATAGATTCAGCCCAGTACTTTGGTGGCAAAGTTTTGGCCTCCATCATGCATGTTGCCATCTCCTCCAGTGATCTGTTCTTCCTCTCAGCAACACCATTTTGCTATGGTGTGTAAGGGATAGAATGCTGCATTTGAATACCTACATCTACACAATAATTAATAAACTCAGACTTGACATACTCACCACCATTGTCAAATCTGAGGGCCTTGAGTTTCCTTCCAGACTAGTTCTCAACCAAAGCCTTAAAGACTTTGAATAGGCCAAAAACTTCAGACTTGTGTTTCAGGAAGTGTACCTAGAAATACCTAAAAAATACATCAATGAAAGTCAATACATATTTGCCCTGACTTATGGACATATGAGGGAATGGGCCAAAAACATCACCATGGATCCGCTCGAGGGGTCCAGAGGTTCTCTCATGACTAGCTCTCTCAAATTTATGCTCTGGGTGTTTTCCTAGGATACAACCTTGGCAGAATCCTTTGAAATTTTTTATCTTGGGCAACCCTATGACCATCTCTTTTTCACTAAGATCAGAAAGATATTTGTAATTTAGGTGGCCAAATATTTCATGCCAGAGCTTGCTGGCTTCATTAGCATGAATCAGAAGAGCAGAAGGGTTTGAGTAGGGTAGGAAGTGTGAGAACATGTATACCTTTTGAGCATAATTTGCAACTCCTTTTGCAATGAATCTACTACTTGAGATATCTGTGATCTCAACTTCATCAGGGGAGAATATGACCTTCTTAGGAGACCCACTGTGAGTCATCTAATACACTGATAGGAGGTTGGACGCAAGACCAGGCACATACATCACATTGCTGAACTGACCATGATCAAGATCTATCCTTCCTTTACCTAAACTTTCAGTGAGAGAGTCATCTCCCAGTACTATTGATGGTCCTTTCGACTTGTCAAGTGAGGAGAAGGCCTCCTTGGTCGAAACCATGTGTCTTGAAGTTCCAGAATCGATGATAAAACTGGGTGAGCTTGATGTGCTAGCAACTAGAGCATGAACTCTCTCTCTGTCTTCTGAACTTGATCCTCCTTCTCTCTTCTTTGAGCTTTCTGGAAGGGAGATGCCATTCTTCTCCAGTAGTTGGGTCAGCATGTCTATTTGCTTCTTCATACAAGAGCTTTCAGTGTGATTTCCCTTATTGTAGTATGTGCACTTGCTCATTTCACCTTTGTTTTTCTTCTTCTGGTAGTTCTTCTTGGAACCTTGTGGCTCCTTCAGAGACCGTTTCTTGTCTCTCTTTTGCTCAGGTGTCTTTTTAGATTTCTTTTTGCTTTTTGAATCCACCTTCGAATCTCCAGCAATCAGAGCTTAATATTTGGATGGTTTGATGGTGCCCATCATCAGCAGCTTGTCCTGTTCTTGTGTGAGAGATTCCATGAAATATGCAAGGCTAGGCATCTTCCAGGTTCGAGCTGTCAGTTTTGTGGCATAGAAGGTCGAAACAAAAACTGAATAGTCAGGGCCTAGCTTCGAGAGAATGGCCAGGATGAGCTGATCATCCTTATTTTCGATCCCACACTATTTCAGCTGCAAAACTAGTGCTTTGAACTTGGAGAAATATAGCTGCAGGGATTCAAAGCTATTTGGACTCAAAGAAATCAGCTCATTTTCGATTTGATGTCCCCTCATCTCATATGTCTTTCCAAAAATATCAGAAAGATTCTCCCATACTTCATTCGGTGATTTCAATCCATCAATATGGAAAAGGAGGTATCTGGAAATACTCAAACACAGGAGACCATAGGCCTCATCCCTCCTGTTGTGCCATTTAATCTTCTCTGTAGCTGGATTGGGCTCTGCTTCTGTTGCCATAGTCACCCTATAGAGGCCTTTCGCTCTCAACAGTATCTCCATCTCTGATTTCCATTCAAATAAATTGAAGGGAGTCAAGATAGTTTTCTGTGATTGATACATAGCTTAGAAAATCTGTCCCGGCTATCAGTAGAAGGCTCCCAGTCACTGATGTCGAACCTGCAAAACAATTTTGAAGGAGAGAAATCGATCTAATATGGCTCTGATACCATGTGGAAATTAAACCTAGTGATAGATTAATTTTACTCACAACAATTAACAATTGATCATGCAATATCACTCACAAAAGAGACTGAAATTGGAGCTGAACACTAAACTGTATTAACTCAGTGTACAATAGCCAACCCTGTAAAATAATAGGTTGTTGAATAAATAACATACATCAGGGATTCGAATGCATGAGGATCATTTTGAATCTAGCATAAAGCAGACTTACTAAAAATAAGCAAATCCCCCATAGGTGTAAAAAGCTGATCCCAAATATGTCATGGAGCTCACGAATTGGAAAAATGGCTTAGGAAAGCTAAAGAGTGGTGGAATGGCAGCTCATACATGCATTTTCAAGGATAAAAGAGTGGAGGATGAAGAGGACAAAAAACTAGTTCACCTCACCTAGTCTAGCTTTTCCATTTGCCTTAAAACACTGAAAAAGCAGGGAATAAAGAAGAAAAAGCAGAAGGGCGCCTAGGAGGCCAAGAATAAAGCATATTTGATTCCTTGGGATTTCCCATGCTCTACATGAGTCAAATAAGGCAAGTTTGACCACTATGGATAGGTAAAAGACAACTTGCACAAGGTGGGACACATGAACTAGGCTAATAAGACAAAAATAATTAAATTAATGTCTAAGTGGGTAAACTATGGGTTGATTATTCTAACAAAACTGATATACATATCAAATAATACATTAAATATGCTTTAAATAATATAATTTTGAGTAAATAAAATCATAAAAATGATATTAATAACCAAAGTTGTAATAACATCAAATTTGTTCTTACCTTGTGCTGAAATAACGATCTGCATGACATAAAATATACTAAAGATAATAAAATATGTGTTTAAATGTGTTATGTAATTGCCAAAAATGATAATAAAATGAGGCTCAACATTCCCCCAAACCAGAGAAATGCTAGGTCCCACTGAGTAAAACGAAAATGATTGTAGAAGAAGGAAAAGTTGCTCTAGTAACTGCCTTCTACTTGGCGAATGAAGGGAATAATTTAAACTTTAATCTTATAAAATAATATTTATTTTATGTCAAATTAGAAAATATTTTACCAGTCTTATTTTACTAGCTTGTCAGGTTCAAAAATAATTCAGCATTTGTTCAATAGTTATGATATAAGATTTATCGGATAGAAGGTGTAACAAAATAGAAATAAGAAAAAAAAGGATGGAATAGTAAAAGATTTCGATTTCTTAGGAGACCATGCTATTATAGCGAAATTCAAGATGTGTGTCTTTTAACAAGAATATGCGTTTGATAAATAAATTTAACATATATCACAAATGCATAAATAACATTCTTAGTTAACAAGAAAAATAGTTTTCATGTGTATTTAAATAAAAAGATGCTAATAGTAAAATGATAACAAAAGAAATTTTAAGGTCAAAGCATCCATACAAAAATAAAACTATGTTCAAAAAGAAAATTTGGTTGACAAATTTTAATCATTCATGATATAATACCACAATATCTCATTCAAACCATCATGTGAACCATTATTTAGATTCTTCGTAAAGCCTTCCATCAAATCCTTCATATTGATTGATTGATTTTTTTGTTGTTGTAAAAACAAGCTTCATGTTATAAACTAAAATCACTTTAACATTTTTCAGAGATAAGGAATTTTATCATAACAATAAAGGATAAAAGCAGACAAATATTTGTTCCGAATCTTCCTAATCCCCAAAAATGTTGGGTGTGTTCTACTATCTTAAATACACCTAATATTTAATTGTCAGCCAGGGTTGGTAGGCTTAGAGTTGATACAAAATATATGCGAAGGTAAAAAGGCTCCTAGGGTGTCGTGGAGATATTTTAATAAACAAAAGATCGAAAGATCTTTCAAAATGAAAAACCGAGTCAAACTCCTAAGAATCAACTATTAAAGTAATTGGATTAAAACATAAAACAATATGAGCTACTCTACTGTATTTGAAACAAAACTGAGTTAAAGGTTAATTAACCTTCGATAAAGATACTATCAACAACTATCTATTCAAATCCAAGGTTAGGGTATACGGAGAAACGAAAACTTATAAGCAAAAACATAAAACTTAAGGAAAAGAAGCAAGTAGAAAACTTAATAAAGATATTTAGACTCTATTCTCCAATAAATACATACCAAAAACAAGAATGATTCATATGATTACAAATAATCTAACCTCCTCTTAAAAATAATACATCTAACCCTAAACTCTATATGCAAACAATGATAACCCTGACGTAAAACAGTAAAATGAAATGAGTGTTTAATATTCAATAAATAAGAACAACTTAATCCATATTTAATTTAAGGTGGAAAAAAAGAATAATAAAACCTTAATCAATAACCTAAAACAATCAAACTTTAATTGTAATGCTTAAATAAAATTACCAACTACAAACAGAACCCAAATATTGAAAAAACAAAACTAGAAACAATCTTAAAATACATAAAAACACTAAAAGCAAAACCAAGGGTTAAATGACAGACTGAACTGTAGGTCTGTAAGGGGTGGCTGAATGGCAGACTAGAAAGACAGTCCAAATGGCAGTCTGTACAGTTGAAAATGGTAAAAAATGACCTAAATGAACTAATTCTTAAGCTGAAGTTATGTAGATCTAAACCTAATGCATGGATTCTGTTAGTGCTAGAAATTGTTCCTAGACTACCACAAGAACAAGCTAACACAATCTCAAAATGAAATAGAATAAAATTGGTTTTTAGGGTTTTGGTTTATGGTTTTTATTTTAAAAACTTGATCATCAAAAAGGAAATAAACATCCACAAGTTGATATAGAACTAAATCATGCAAGTTGGATAAACTGGGGGTCAAACACATCCCAATAAGCCATAAACATTACACATGAAATACTGATTCCACCCACAGGGTACGAGCATTTACATGAATAAACCTTTAAAAAGGAAATGAAATTGTAGAATGAGCAATCAACCAGATCAGAAATGAAAAAGCATGACAAATAAAAGGGATTATCAGTTTATATATAATCAATAACAGTCATCCACTTACATAAGAGTTATAAATTCTAGCTTAAGAAATAAAAGATCCAAAAGCCTCTCCTTGAGTGAACAATCCCACCCAAAACTGTATGTTTGTCTTCATTTTATCATTGCAAAGGTAAAGTAGTTCCATAACTACCTTCTAGGTCAAAATTTGAAACAGTTACATGATAATTCAAAATCTTTAAATACAATTAACCCAAAAATAGCAAATCGGATTTGGGAAAATTTGGGTCTTAAAGACGCCTTCATATCTCTCGATCCAAGACACCTGTGCAAAACCTGAGAGAGGTTTTTTTAAATGAGTATGTTATGAACAAAAACATCTCTTGTGTTTTAAAAATTTCCCTTCAATTGATCGAAATACATGCTGAAAATATGTGACTAAAACAGGAAATTATTAAATAATTCAAACCGTGAAAATAGGCCACAAAGATGAATTCGAAAATCTGAAAGGATAATAGTTGTTGAAAAAATGAGAGAGGTTTTTGTGAATGATTCTGTTGCAGAAAAAAACCTCTTTTTGTTTTCCAAAATTATTTTCCATCACCTCGTAATATGCTCCCAATGATAATGACAAAAACAGGAAAAATAGAGCTGCTACAGGAATCTCCTCATGAAAATATTTGACAAAGGACTAAAAAATGAGGGTTAGATTATAAATCAAAACTTGGAGTAAACTTTTATTATAAGTTTTTGAAAGATTAAAGATATACATATTAACTAATAAGTCCAAAAGACAAACCTTAAAACTAAATTAATGAAATAATTCAACCATTAAAAGCATTAAATCCAACAAAAATTATTGATTGTCAAAAATTCTTAAAATCAACATAAAATGTAAAATCATTTTAAACCAACAGTTGAAAATTAGGACAAAAAGAACATATAAACTAAGAAGAAGATCTAGTTATAACATCTGGCTCTTGTTGCGGGATGAAGTCCTCCTTGTGAGGCTTCAAGAACTTGTAGACCTTGAGCCTTATTCATTGGGTGATGGAGTCATTTACCAAATCTATGTAACTTTCTCAAACTCTAAACACATACCTCTGAAATGAAAAAATATTGCTACAAACCAGCATACTGAAAAGAACCTACATGCTCGTATAGCGAGCTTATTCTGCTTTTTACTCCTACTTCTAATCAGAGGAAATAAACCAATAAAGTGTAATCATACTTCCAGTGAAGCCAAGAAACCATTTGACTAAGAATCATAATTCCATGCATGTTACTATTTGAGAAGACCCACAAAAGATGTGATAAATGCAATAAAAATTCTGTAAGCAGCTGATACTTATGACTGGAAATAGGAAGTATGCCAAAAGCTGGAGCATTAGAAACCTTTGAAAAATATAACTCCATCCAAGAATCCATGGGATCATGAAACTCATGCAAAATTATTCTTTCATGTTGTTCAAAAAGAATGGACTGCAAATGGGTGTCCTCAATTCTCAATACTCCATGAGATAATGCCATAAGAGAAAAATATATAAAATCTTTGACTCTGTTGAGCTCATCCTTTTTTATATCTTCCACTAACGCAAGCTGACTGATTTCTGAAGAGTGATGCTTAACTAATGAGGACTGAAAGAATGGCTATAGTATTTCTTTATATCCATAAAAAATTGGCATTTTTTCATAATGGTTTTGAGCAGCAAAGTTATCACAGCCATGGATATTAGACACATCTAATATTACATTCAAATTATCTACAGTCTGGATGCTATCAATTTGAGAGTCAAAGCAATTCAGAATTTTTTCTTGTTCAATAAAAAGTTTGGAATATAATTCACCTACAATCGGTTTCTGCTGATCATGAAATTTCTGAGTTAAAACTTCAATGTCTTCATTATAGTCATCATAAAGTGAAGCATTCTCTTCCTCTCCATTGTTGTTCTTTTTAAACTTTGGCTCAAGAATGGAAACCAAGGGCTCTTCAAACTGCTTCTCGACCTTTAAATAAAACCCTTGACCAAAACTTGAACAAATAAAATTATGAAAGTGACCATAAGTCAAGAATGACAACTTATTTCTTATATCATTAGTAATAGGTTGAAGAGCAGTAACTTATTCTTCATAACATAGCTAGAAAGATGTTAGTGCTAGAAATTGTTCCTAGACTACCACAAGAACAAGCTAACACCATCTCAAAATGAAATGGAATAAAATTGGTTTTTAGGGTTTTGGTTTATGGTTTTGGTTTTAAAAACTTCATCATCAAGGAGGAAATAAACATCCACAAGCTAATACAGAACTGACTCATGCAAGTTGGATAAACTAGGGGTCAAACACATCCCAATAAGCCATAAACATTACACATGAAATACTAATTCCATCAACAGGCTACAAGCATTTACATGAATAAACCTTTAAACAGGAAATGAAATTGTAGACTAAGCAATCAACCAGATGAGAAATGAAAAAGCATGATAGGTAAAAGGGCTTATCAGTTTATATATAATCAATAACAGTCATCCACTTACATAAGAGTTATAAATGCTAGCTTGAGAAATCATAGATCCAAAAGCCTCTCCTTGAGTGAACAATCCCACCCAAAACTGTATGTTTGTCTTCCTTTTATCATTACAAAGGTAAAGTAGTTCCATAACTACCTTCTAGGTCAAAACTTGAAATAGTTACATCAATTATTTACATGATAACTCAAAATATTTAAATACAATTAACCCAAAAATAGCAAATCGGATTTGGGGAAATTTGGCGAATTTTTGAAAATTTGGGTCTCAAAGACACCTTCATATATCTTGATCTGGGACACCTGTGCAATACCTGAGAGAGTTTTTTTTAAATGATTCTATTATGAATAAAAACCTCTCTTAGTTTTTTAAAATTTCCCATTCAATTGATCAAAATACATGCTGGAAAGTTGTGACTAAAACAAGAAATTATTAAATAATTCAAACCCTAAAAATATGCCACAAAGATGAATTCGAATCTCTGAAACGAGAATAGGTGTTGCAAAAAAGAGAGAGTTTTTTGTGAATTATTCTGTTGCGGAAAAAAACCTCTTTTTTTTTCCACAATTCATTTCCATCACCTCATAATATGCTCCCAATGATAATGACAAAAACAAGAAAAACAGAGCTGCTACACGAATCTCCTCATGAAAATATTTGACAAAGGAATGAAAAATGAGGGTTAGATTATAAATCAAAACTTGGAATAAACTTTTATTATAAGTTTTTGAAATATTAAAGATATACATATCAACTAATAAGCCCAAAAGACAAACCTTAAAACTAAATTAATGAAATAATTCAACCATTAAAAGAATTAAATCCAACAAAAATTACTGATTGTCAAAAATTCTTAAAATCAACATAAAATGTAAAATCATTTTAAACCAACAGTTGAAAATTAGGACAAAAAAAATAGATAAACTAAGAACAAGATCTATTTATAACAGAATCAATAAACAAACCTATTTAATGAGCAAATTAACTTTAAACTAACTCTTAAACAAAAAGAAAGATTGCATATTAAACTAATTAGTAAGCTAGAAATTAATTTAAACAAACTAGAAATTAACTTAAGCAAGTTCATGGCAGGAAATAAATAAACATGATTGAATCTAAATGAAAGAAAACTATTTTATATAAGAAAATTCATAATAAGAAATAAATAAACAAGACTGAATTCAAATGGAAGCAAACTATTTTATATGTTTGGAAATAAAGACTGAAAATAATACTGGAATGAAATGACTATAAATAAAATAACTGAAAGAAAATGAATGGAAACAAATGAATGAAAGAAAAGCTATGCATGCATCTACTTGTTTAACTACTAAAATAAAACTAAGCTAATGCAATACAGGAAATAAAATAGCATTTAGTATTATCTAATGAAAACAAACTGGAAATTAAACTACACTAGCTAAAACAGAAAAGAAATAATTGAATTAAACAAATAAATGAACCTCTGGTTGATGAGGGTCCCTCTCAACAATCAGGGGTGATGCCTGCTAACTACTACTCAAACTTAATCTTCAACGACAATGCATACAACTCTTTATTCAAATTCAGAAACAAAATTACAGTGTTTATGAAAACTATGAAATGATTAACAATATACTTCTCCAATTCTCTCCTGACTAACTATGCTCTTTATTCAAAGACTGATATAGATAGTTTACATGAGAGATGAGAAATTCCACCCTTAAAAGTTGACTGCACTCTAATTTTAGTTAATCTTTAAACGTACATAATTGATTTCAGGCTAGCGCATGGACGTCTTCCTTCTTCAGCACAAGCATGACCTCTACAGCATGAACGTAGCATGAAATTCCTCCTTTCAAATTGGTAGATCCTCTTCAGCGTAGTGCCAATCCCTTCCTTAGCGTGGTTGATGAGCTGGTGTTGAGTACAGGCTTGTACACAACAGTAGGTTTCTATAATGTAGGTCTCTCATCAACGCGAGCATGTGGACTGGTGGTGTTGTGAAGAGCGAGGGTGGCGACACAGTCGGTCTTCTAGAACGCAGGTTGTTCTATCCCTTTGAATCACATGGATAGTGAGCAGCTAGGTGGTGATCCTTCTAGAGCATGAGTTAAATGCATTGGTCTAGCACAGAGATGGTTGATGTGGTGGCGAGCGAAGGAGATTGTAAGCTGGTGTGTGATCCAAATGCATGGATGATCAATTCGTTGCAGGTTGTTTCATGTTTAAATGCCAAAAATCGGTTATGGAAAGTGCACAGGCTGATGGGCGAGTCGAACGAAGAGACGGAAAGAACACTAAACTATGAGCTGGAAATCATTGGTTTTGATATAGGGGAAACATGGAAAACCACTAGCGAATTTCATGTTACGGTCAGATGATGAGATGAATGCTAAGATGGATCATGAGATGGACATGTTAGGCAAAAGGCAGACTGAATGTGTTTTGGTATCAATTTTCCCAAAGTTTTAATAACATCAAATTTGTTCTTACCTTGTGCTGAAATAATGATCTGCATGACATAAAATATACTAAAGATAATAAAATATTTGTTTAAATGTGTTATTTAATTGCCAAAATTGATGATAAAATGAGGCTCAACATTCCCCCAAACTAGAGAAATTCCAGGTGCCACTGAGAAAAAATAAAATGATCGAGGAAGAAGGAAAAGTTGTGCTAGTAACTACCTTCTACTTGGCGAATGAAGGGAATAATTCAAACTTTAATCTTATAAAAGAATATTTATTTTATGTCAAAATAGAAAAGATTTTACCAGTCTTATTTTACTAGCTTGTCAGGTTCAAAAATAATTCAACATTTGTTCAATGGTTATGATATAAGATTTATAAGATAGAAGGTGTAAGAAAATAGAAGTAAGAAAAAAATGATGGAATAGTAAAAGATTTGGATTTCTTAGGAGACCATGCTATTATAGCGAAATTCAAGATGTGTGTCTTTTAACAAGCATATGTGTTTGATAAATAAATTTATAAAGTTTATAATTAGTTCAACCATGTCCAAAGTAGTACTTTGGATAGCTTCAACATATATCACAAATGCATAAATAACATTCTTAGTTAACAAGAAAAATAGTTTTCATGTTGCTATCTCCCAAAATAAATTTATTTTCATTAAGTTCACTCATACAATTTGTTTTTTGATAGGATGAAGATTTCAAGTCCTATTATGAAAGACATTGGGGTGACTAACAAGGTTGGAATATCTGGTTTTCTATTTTTTAAGAAATTTGGAATTTTTAGCTTTTGGTGACTTAGGTGAACTTTTCAATAGTTCAATAGCCACCGAAAAGCCAGCTTTCAGCAGCTAACAGTTTCAACTCAAGACCATGTTAACCACCGAAATCCTATTGATGACTCTTTTATAAAATTTTGTTGCAAAGAAAATTTTGGTGGCTTAGGTGAATGTACCAATGGTTCATTAGCCACCGAAATTCCTACTTTTGGCAGCTAAGACCAAAATCTAAGGGCGCTCCAAGCCACCGAAAGTGGTGTTTTACTATGAAAAGGCATCATTTTAAAATGATGATTCAGAGTGACTAGAGAATCATTTTGCAAAACGCTCGGTTTTTTTTGTTCCTAACAGGTCAGAGCACAATAACCTCTCTTAGGTTTCCTACAGGTGTTGCATATTGGGAGAATCAAATCCATCTCTGAGAACTAATTTTTGGATCTCAGAATTTCTTGTTTGACACATGTTTTTGAAATCCATATCTCAGGAAAATTAAAATGGATTCAAAAAAAATGAGAGAGGTTTTTTCTCAAAAAAAACCATTCTACAAAGACCTCTTTTGGTTTATACACAGGTGTCATAGGTTTGGATAAATAAATGTATCTCTGAGCCCCCGTTTTCAGCAGTTTGGCCAAGTTTTTAGGTCAAATGCTGACCTAGCATTGCAAGTTGTAGCAGAGATTGAAGAACCAGCAGAGAAGGATTCCTCTTGAAATCCTAATATACAAAGGATAAATTAGTTGCTGAGGAAAATGTATGAGATGGAAATTCTAGAAATAGAGATAAAGAAAAACAATGCTACATTGACCAAGAGGAATAAGTTGTTGTACAACTCTTACCTAGAGATGAGAGAAAGGTATGTTTTTCTAAAAAGACTAAACCAAAGATACCTAAAAGACAACACAAGGCTGTATAGAATGATTAGGCTTCAGAGAGTGTAGATGAAGGAGGCCAAGCCAAACCTAGCACTCACCTCACATTGGAAACCCTGGCTGAAGCTGTAGTAAGCCTTTAACCTCCAAAATCAAGCTAGGCTGTTGTTAACCTTCCTAACATAGATCCTACTGAATAAGAAAGATAAGCAGACAAACTTGAAAGAACAATTTGGGGGGTGGCTTAAGAATTTTTGAAGAACAGGGGTTTCGATGGCTTAGGCAGACACTAAGGAAGTTCATTAGCCACCGAAAGCACTGCTTTCAGCAGCTAACAGTTCTGATATTTTGGCCTCTTAACCACCAAAAGCAGAAAGAGACATAGGATCAAATTTTGGTACGAAGGACCAATTTTTTGAAAACATGAATAGGTCAAGGATGAAGTATAAAGATGAAGGACGCTGAAGAAAACATCAGGAAAGCTATGCTTCAGTTTTTGTAGTGACATAAAGGAAGAAAATGTCACCAACACTTAACTGTCTAAGAAACAAAGTGACTTATCTAGCAGAGGACCAGTGGCAGTGATTTCCAGTACTTTCTTTAGTTATCAGAAGGTTCAAACAATGAACGAGTTCTACATTTAGTTAGACTAGTAGTCAAATTAGTGTTTTTTGACCTAATTATGCAAAAACAATTATTTTGTCTATTTTTAGTAAATCAGATCCAATTTTTCAGGATCTGAATATTTTTGTAAAGGCTATAAATCCTAAGACTTATTTTATTGAAAGGGTTCCACTTCAGGGACTTGTATACCATTACTATTGTCAAGCTTCTCATATTTCTCATGACCTAATTTAAGCTCTTTTGTTATCATATGTTCAACTTCCATTTTCTGTCTATTCTGTGCTTATGCTTGAATGTGTTATTTAGGTTTATTCAGGTTTATTGATGTCTAATAGCTGTCATCCTATTAGCATATTGATGATTTGAATTATAAGTGCCTTCCTTGTTATGATTAGCCATTTATATATATTTGTTTTATGTATGAATCTGCCAACATGATAAGTTCTCCATTTCTGCACCATATTATCAAACCTCTGAATAGTGGAAGTTAGAAGCCTTATCCCTGATTGAGTTTCATGCATTCCTTGAGAGTGTGAGGTTCTATAGGTTACATGACTTGATCCATTTAGAAAACCCTTAAAACATTTAAATTACCAGGCATCCTCGATATGCAACCTAGAGGAGTTTCTTGGAGTGATAACAAATTGGTGCCATTGCTGGGGAGAGGAGACTGAAGCTTATCTTCCTTAGGAGGTGACATAGATCCTACTTTGATGATAGACAAAATATGGTCACTATTTTTCTTGTAATCATCTATCTGGTGACTCCATTGGAATAAGGTGGCTTCAAGAAGACAAAGTAACATAGAAAACCCTAAAGGGACACCAGTAAAACCTATTTCAGATCCAGAAGAGATCTTAAGAAGAGCTAGGGATTCACTAAGGCAGACCTCCAAAGCTGCAAAGGAAGCTACATTAGGTATTTCAAGAGATATTTATGCTATTATTTTTTCTGCTGAAACATTCAAATCTCAAGAATTTTAAATACATCAGAAAATTTTAGGGTTGAGGAATCTTCAAGCACTGTTTCTTGTGAATATCTCATCCTTGGCGACTCCATGAAGGACGAACTCAGTGGCGACTCCAAAATATTAAGATGTCAAAAGAATTTTCTACTTTGTTTGCTTGGAGGTTTGTACCTCTTGACTTCTCTTCAGTTCTTGGTTTCCCACATCTAGTACCTGATATGTCTGAATGGGGAGATTTTCCACCTGTCTTCAAAGAGGAGGAAGAAGACAATTCTACAGAACACCTCCTCAAGTTTCATGAATGCATGGATCTATTAGATTAGTAGCATGAATATGTTCATATGAAGATGTTCATGTATTCATTATATGGTGATGCACGTTAGTGGTATTTTTGTTTACCTCCTTCCAGTATTTCATCATTGAAGGATTTTCACAAAGCATTCACTAAGCATTGTAAAAGGTATTATTCAGATGAGTTTGCATTTGATAATTGTTGTGAAGAATATAAGTTGCATTCTGAGGATGAAAAGGTAAATAGAGAAGAATATTTTAAGTTTTTTGAGGATTTTTCCACTTCTGAAATTTATTTGAGTTCTACTTTTCAGTAAAGAGATTATTAGAGACATATGCATGATGTGGTTAATGATAGCTATGAAGAGTATGCTGCAATAGGGGACACCTCTCATTGTGATTGATATATTAATGATCTTCAGAATGTTAACCATAATATAGATTCTTTTGACTTTGTACCAAATGCTTCTGCTGACTTAGGGTGTCAAGAAGATCAGCTTGTCCCCTTTGGAAACCCGAAAGATAATGAGTAGATTGAAGGAATAGCATGTAACAAATTTGGATCTGTAGCAAATTCTAAAGGAAGCCCTCAATTTTCTGATTTGTAGACAAGGGAAGAATGCAATAGATATGAAGAGGAATATGATGATATGAAAGTCCAAAACAGCAGGGCATAACTCATTCGTCCTAGTCAGAGGTTGAGCAATCTATGGTTGACATGGAGATCACTGAAAGCAGCCAACATCAGCATTTCATTCAGTTGGAACAACAACATAGAGAGGTATTATTTTATGGTTTTTATGACCCTATTGCTAACTATTTGGAACTTATAAGTAGCACAGATATCAAAATATATTTGTCATATGATAGTTGGTTCCGTCACCCTTGGAAACTACATTGCTGCATGCTAGGGTTTCATTTATTTTTCAGGTCAAGATCAAGGATAAGTTCAGTAGAGCAACTTATGACATGGCTTCATTGGAAGTATGATGTCACGTGATAAGAAGCCTCGACTAATTAGAATTAGGAGTAGGAATAGATAGGAAAATAAGCTCTTAATATGTGCAGCTAGGTCATTTTTAGTTGTTTTCATGAATAAGCAAAGTGGGCTACAAGCAGGGTGCATCGGATCAGTTATAAAAGACAAATGAATCCATGCTCAATGGAACACTAGAAGATAGATTTAATTATTCTTTTTCAGGAAAGGCATTTTGGTCTAGGGTTCTTGGGACCTCACAGGGAGGTTCCCATCCCCAAGTAGGAGCCAGATGTTATCTCCAAAAATAAATTTACTTTCAATAAGTTCACTCATACAATTTATTTTTTGATAGGATGACAATTTCAAGCCATATTATGAAAGACATTGGGGTGACTAACAAGGTTGAAATATCTGGTGTTTTGTTTATTAATAAATTTGAAATTTTTAGCTTTCGGTGGCTTAGGAAAACTTTTAAAGAGTTTGTTTTCCACCAAAAAACCAGCTTTCGTCAGCTAATAGTTTTGACTCAGCACCACGTTAACCACTGAAAGCCTATTGATCATGTTTTTATAAAATTTTGTTGCAAAGGGACTTTCAATGGCTTAAGAGAATGTACTAATGGTTCATTATCCACTGAAATCCCTGCTTTCGGTAGCTAAGACCGAAATTTCAGGGCACTCCAAGCCACCAAAAGTGTCGTTTTACTGTGAAAAGACATCATTTTAAAACAGTTATTCAGAGCGACTGGAAAATCATTTTGCAAACCGCTCGAATTTTTTTGTTCCTAACAAGCCATAGAACAATAACCTCTCTCATATTTCCTACAGGTGTTGTAGATTGGGATAATCAAATCCATCTCTGAGACCTAAGTTTTGGATTTTAGAATTTCCTGTTTGACACATGTTTTTGAAATCCGGATCCCAAGAAAATTAAAATGAATTCCAAAAAAATGAGAGATTTTTTTTCTCAAAACAAACCATTATAGAACAACCTCTTTCAGTTTATACACAGGTGTCACAAGTTTGGAGAACCAAATGCATCTCCGAGCCCTAGTTTTCAGCAGTTTGGCCAAATTTTTAGGGCAAATGCTGACCTAGCATTGCAAGTTGTAGCATAGATTGAAGAACTCCCATCACCTACAGCAAAAGAGAAAGATGGGCTAGCAGAGAAGGCTTCCTCTAGCAATCCCAAGACACAAAGGATAAATCAGTTGGTGAGGCAAGTGTATGAGATGGAAATTCTAGAAAGAGAGATAAAGAAAAACAATGTTACATTGTTCAGGAGGAATAAGCTACTGCACAACTCTTACCTAGAGATGAGAGAAATGTATGTTTTTCTAAAAATACTAAACAAAACATACCTAAAATAAAACACAAGGCTGTATAGAATGATTAGTCTTCATAGACTGCAGATGAAGGAGGCCAAGCCAAACCCTAGCACTCACCTCACATTGGAAACCCTAGCTGAATCTGCAGTAAGCCTTTAACCTCCAGAATCAAGCCAGGTTGTTGTTAACCTTTCTAACATAGAGCTTGCTAAATAAGAAATATAAGCAAAGAAACTTGAAAGAAAATTTTTGGGGGTGGCTTAAGAATTTTTGAAGAACAGGTCTTTCAGTGGCTTAGGGAGACACTGAGGCATTTCATTAGCCACTGAAAGCACTGCTTTCAGCAGCTAACAGTTTCGATATTTTGGCCTCTTAACCACCGAAAATGGAAAGAAGCATAGGATCAAATTTTGGCATGAAGGACCAGTTTTGGGCAAACATTAATAGCTCAAGGACGAAGTATAAAGATGAAGGACGCTGAAGAAAACATTAGGGAAGGTATGCTTTAGTTTTTGTAGTGACATAAAGGAAGAAAAAGTCGCCAACACTTAACTGTTTAAGTAAAACAGTGACTTATCCAGCAGAGGACTAGTGGTAGTGATTTCCAGTACTTACTTTAGTTATCAAAAGGTTCAAACAGTGAACGAGTTCTACATTTAATTAGACTAGTAGTCAAATTAGGGTTTTTGGACCTAATTATGCAAAAACAATTATTTTGTCTATTTTTAGTAAATCAGATCCAATTTTTCATGATCTTAATATTTTTGTAAAGGTTATAAAGCTTAAGACTTATTTTATTGAAAGGGTTTGACTTCGAGGACTTGTAGACCATTATTATTATCAAGCTTCTCATATTGCTTATGACCTAATTTAAGCTCTTTTTCTATCATATGTTTAGCTTCCATTTTCTGTCTATTCTGTGCTTATGCTTGAATGTGTTATTTAGGTTTATTTAGGTTTATTGATGTCTAATAGTTGTCATCCTGTTAGCATATTGATGATTTGAATTATAAGTGCCTTCCTTGTTATGATTAGCCATTTATATATATCTAGTTTATGTATGAATCTTCCAGCATGATAAGTTCTCCATCTTTGCACCATATTATCAAACCTATGAACAGTGCTAGTTAGAATCGTTATCCCTGATTGAGTTTCATGCATACCTTAAGAGTCTGAAGTTATATAGGTCACCTGAGTTGATCCATTTAGAAAACCATAAAAACATTTAGGTTACCAGGAATCCTCGAGCTGCAACCTAGAGGAGCTTCTTCGAGTGATAAGAAATTGGCGTCGTTGCTGGGGAGAGGATACTGGAGCTCAGCTTCCCTAGGATATGACATAGATTATACTTTAATGATAGACAAAGTTTGGACACTATTTTTCTTGTAATCATCTATCTGGTGACTCCATTGGAATAAGGTGGCTTCAAGAAGACCCAGTACCAGAAAAAACCCTAAATGGCCACTAGTAAGACATGTTTCAGATCCGGAAGAGATCTTAAGAAGAGTTAGGGCTTCACTAAGGTAGACCTCTAGAGCTGCAAAAGAAGCTACATCAGGTATTTCAAGAGATATTTCTACTATTATTTCTTCTACTGAAACATTCAAATCTCAATAATTTTAAATACATCGGAAAATTTTAGGGTTGAGGAATCTTCAAGCACTATTGCTTGTGAAGATCTCATCCCTGGCGACTCCATGAAAGACTAACTCAGTGGCGACTCCAAAATATTAAGATTTCAAAAGAATTTGTTGCTCTGTTGGCTTGGAGGTCTGCACCTCTTGACTTATCTTTAGTTCCTGGTGTCCCACATCCAGTACCTGATATGTCTGAATGGGGAGTTTTTCTACCTGTCTTCAAAGAGGAGGAAGAAGACAATCCTACAGAACACCTCCTCAAGTTTCACGAATGCATGGTTCTATTAGATCAGCAGCATGAATATGTTCGTATGAAGATGTTCATGTATTCATTATATGGTGATGCACGTCAGTGGTATTTTTCTTTACCTCCTTCCAGTATTTCATTATTGAAGGATTTTAACAAAGAATTCACTGAGCATTATAAAAGGTACTATTTAGATGAGTTTGCATTTGATAATTGTTGTGAAGAATATAAGTTCCATTATGAGAATGAAAAGGTAAATAAAGAAGAATATTTTAAGTTTTTTGAGGATTTGTCCACTTCTGCAATTTATTTTAGTTCTACTTTTCAGCAAAGAGATGATTAGAGACATATGCATGTTGTGGTTAATGATATCTATGAAGAGTATGTTGCAATAGGGGTCACCTCTCATTTTGATCAAGATATTAATGATCTTCAGAATGTCAACCATAATATAGATGCTTTTGAATTTGTACCAAATGCATCTGCTGACTTAGGGTGTCAAGAAGATCAGTTTGTTCCCTTTGGAAACGTAAAAGATAATGAGCAGATTGAAGGAACAACTTGTAACAAATTTGGATCTGCAGCAAATACTAAAGGCAGCCCTCAGTTTTCTGATTTGGAGACAAAGGAAGAATGAAATAGATATGAAGAGGAAGATGATGATCTGAAAATTCCAGAATAGCATGGCATAACTCATCTATCCTAGTCAGAGGTTGAGCAATCTACAGTTGACATGGAGATCACTAAAAGCATCCAGCACCAGCATTTGATTCAGTTGGAACAACAGTATAGAGAGGTATTCCTTTATGGTTTTTATGACCCTGTTTCTAACTATCTAGAACTTATAAGCAGTGTAGATATCAAAATATTTTTGTTAGATGATAGTTGGTTTCATCACCCTTTGAAACTACATTCCTGCATGCTAGCGTTTCATTTATTTTTCGGGTCAAGATCAAGGATAAGTTCAACAGAGAAAATTATGACATGGCTTCATTGGAAGCATGATGTCATGTGATAAGAAGCCTCTACTGATTAGAATTAGGAGTAGGAATAGATAGGAAAATAAGCTCTTAATATGAGCATCTAGGTCATTTTCAGTTGTTTTCATGAATAAGCAAAGCGGGCTACAGGTAAGGTGCAACGAATCAGTTATAAAAGACAAATGATTCCATGCCCAATGGAACACTAGAATATATCTTTAATTATTCTTTTTCAAGAAAGGAATTTTGGTATGGGGTTCTTGGGACCTCATAGGGAGGCTCCCATCCCCAAGTAGGAGCCAGATGTTATCTCCCAAAATAAATTTATTTTCAATAAGTTCACTCATACAATTTATTTTTTCATAGGATGAATATTTCAAGTCATACAATTTATGAAAGACATTGGGGTGACTAACAAGGTTGGAATATTAGGTGTTCTATTTTTTAAGAAATTTGAAATTTTTAGCTTTCGGTGGCTTAGGAAAACATTTCAGCAGTTCATTAGCCACTGAAAAGCCAGCTTTCAGCAACTAACAGTTTTGACTCAGGACCACGTTAACCATCGAAATCCTGTTGATCACGTTTTTATAAAAAAATTTTGCAAAGGGACTTTTGCTAGTTATGAAAATGTACCAATAGTTCAGTAGCTACCGAAATCCCTGCTTTTGGCAGCTAAGACTGAAATTTTAGGGCGCTCTAAGCCACTGAAAGTGGCGCTTTACTGTGAAAATGCATCATTTTAAAACGTTGATTCTGTGTGACTGGAGAATCATTTTACAAACCGCTCGGATTTTTTTTGTTCCTAACAGGTAATAAAACAATAACCTCTCTCATATTTCCTACAGCTATTGCAGATTGGGAGAATCGAATCCATCTCTGAGACCTAATTTTTGGATCTCAGAATTTCTTGTTTGACACATGTTTTTGAAATCCCGATCCTGGGAAAATTTTAAAAAATTCCAAAAAACTAAGAGAGTTTTTTTCTCACAACAAACCATTATATAAAAACATCTTTCAGTTTATACACGGGTTTCACAAGTTTGGAGAACCAAATGCATCTCTGAGCCCCCGTTTTCAGCAGTTTGGCCAACTTTTTAGGGAAAATTCTGACCTAGCATTGCAAGTTGTAGCAGAGATTAAAGAACTCACATCACTTACACCAAAAGAGAAAAATGAACCAGTAGAGAAGGATTCCTCTAGCAAGACCAAGACACAAAGGATAAATCAGTTGCTGAGGCAAGTGTATGAGATGGAAATTCTAGAATGAAAGATAAAGAAAAACAATGCTACATTGACGAGGAGGAATAAGCTGCTGCACAACTCTTACCTAGATATGAGAGAAAGGTATGTTTTTCTAAAAAGACTAAACAAAAGATACTTAAAAGATAACATAAGGCTGTATAGAATGATTAGGCTTCAGAGACTGTAGATGAAGGAGGCCAAGCCAAACCCTAGCACTCACCTCACATTGGAAACCCTCGCTGAAGCTGGAGTAAGCCTTCAGCCTCTATAATCAAGCTAAGATGTTGTTAACCTTCCTAACATAGACCCTGCTAAATAAGAAAGATAAGCAGACAAACTTGAAAGAACAATTTTGGGGGTGGCTTAAGAATTTTTGAAGAACAGGGATTTCGGTGGCTTAGGCAGATGCTGAGGTAGTTCAGTAGACACTGAAAGCACTACTTAAAGCAGCTAATAGTTCCAATATTTTGGCCTCTTAACCACTGAAATCAGAAAGAGGCATTGGATCAAATTTTGGCACGAAGGAATAGTTTTGGGAAAACATGAATAGCTCAAGGATGAAGTATAAATATGAAGGACTCTGATGAAAACATCAGGGAAGGTATGCTTTAGTTTTTGCTGTGACATAAAGGAAGAAACGGTCACCAACACTAAACTGTCTAAGTAAAATAGTGACTTATCCAGCAGAGGACCAGTGGCAGTGATTTCCAGTACTTACTTTAGTTATCACAAGGTTCAAATAGTGAACGAGTTCTACATTTATTTAGGCTGGTAGTCAAATTAGGGGTTTTTGACCTAATTATGCAAAAACAATTATTTTGTCTATTTTTAGTAAATCAGATCCAATTTTTCAGGATCTGAATATTTTTGTAAAGGCTATAAAGCATAAGACTTACTTTATTGAAAGGGTTCGACTTCGGGCACTTGTAGACTATTACTATTGTCAAGCTTCTCATATTGCTCATGACCTAATTTAAGCTCTTTTGCTATCATATGTTCAGCTTCCATTTTCTATCTATTCTGTGCTTATGCTTGAATGTGTTATTCAGGTTTATTCAGGTTTATTGATGTCTGATAGCTGTCATCCTATTAGCATATTGATGATTTGCATTATAAGTTCCTTCCTTGTTATGATTAGCCATTTATATATATCTGTTTTATGTATGAATCTGCTAGCATGACAAGTCCTCCATCTCTGCACCATATTATCAAATCTCTGAACAATGGTAGTTAGATTCCTTATCCCTGATTGACTTTCATGCATGCCTTGAGAGTGTGAGGTTATATAGGTTACCTAACTTGATCGATTTAGAAAATCCTAAAAACATTTAAGTTACCAAGAATCCTCGAGCTGCAACTTAGAGGAGTTTCCTTGAGTGATAACACATGTGTATTTAAATAAAAAGATGCTAATAGTAAAATGATAACAAAATAAATTTTAAGGTCAAAGCACCCATACAAAAATAAAACTATGTTCAAAAACAAATTTTGGTTGAAATTTTTTAATCATTCATGCTATAATACAACAATATCTCATTCAAACCATCATCTGAACCATTATTCAGATTCTTCATAAAGTCTTCCATCAAATCCTTCATATTGATTGATTGATTTGTTTTTTTTTTTAAAAACATGCTTCATGCTATAACCTGAAAACACTTTAATATTTGTCAGAGATGAGAAATTTTGTCATAATAATAAAAGATAAAAGCAGACAAATATTTTGATATGAATCTTCCTAATCCTCCCCCAAACCAAAGATATGGCATGTCCTCATGCAAAGGATAATAATAGTTTATTTTAGATAATAAAAAGTGCGAGTATGTTGTTATTGTTTTATAAAGAAAAGAAAAATTGACTAGTAAAGGAAAGTGATTCAGATATGTATATTTATGAAAAATAATAGTGCTTAGAAAGACCATATAAAGAGACAATAATATAATCGAAAGAATTCCATAGTAAAATCTAGGCATCTATGCCTCATTGTAAAGATATCTTGTCATCATAAAATACTTTGAGTTTAACCTAGAGTGTGTGAGAGATGTAACTATGGGTCCCATTTCTAGGATAATAACATCCTAGGTATTGATTGAATTAGTGGCCAGGTACAAGCCTAGCTTACAATGATTCTCAAGTGGCAGTAAAGATAATGGGCCTTGAAATTTTTTTTATAATGTTTTTGGGAAATTTCCTATATATGATCACTATTTTACGAATCATGTGCATAGTATTGAATTAACCAGACCTCTTTACCTGATATTTCCCTGTTGCTAGCAATCTTGTTCAGTACCCGGGTGGTTTTATCTTGGTACCATGCAAGTATAGTCCCGCTACCAGCGAGCCTGTTCAGTACCATGACACGTTTACTTGCATTTATCGAGCTTCCTAGTTTTAAGTTGTTACGCAACATTGACCCGCTGCCAGCAGGCCTGTTTAGTACCCCGGCAGGTTTTCCTTGTATAATGATATTAAATATATGGAAGCCGATTGGTACTAGAGCGTGTTAAGCCTTGCTAAAACACATAATTCAATTTTACAGAATAAACTTACAAATAGCTTTTCATACTGGCCTTAATCCTAAATCATGTCAAAAGAGAATAACTTAAAGTTGTTCTTTGACCTTAGAATCCATCTTTTTCAGAAGAGATAAGTAATGTTCCCCACAGGTAAAAATTCCACCTACTCTCAAGTTATCACAAAGAGATATTTGAGAGACAAGTTTTGATAACAAGTATAGGATGAACTAGTAATACATAGGCACAAGATGAATGATAATGAAAATAGATCTTATCAAGCACTGTTCGAAATAACAAATCAGAAATATACATGTCTGAATCAAAATATCAGAAACTATCTGAATCATAGAAGGAGTGATTAAGAATGATATGCAAGGAGTTATCCTTAATTGTCACTATAAACTGCAAATTAAGAAAAGTTAAGATACCTTACGAGCGTAATTACCTTTTCCAAATAATACTTCATGAGCTGCTTATATTGATAAAGTATCCATGATAAAACTTCGAAACCACTTGTTAGATGATTCAATTAATTCATAAAAACATAGAAAGCAAAAGAGTCGCATGTAATTTATTTTATTAGAAGTGACTCTTATTTATTCATAGAAGCAAAAACATATCTACATATATACAAGTGAGAATAACCCAAAATGATTTCATGGATCATGAGGAGGAGGATCAACTTCAGGCTTCAATTAATTCCATTTCTCTTTGCTGTAAAACATTTTGTATGAAATCCTGTCTAGATGTTGGTTGGTGGTAAAGCCTAAGTTTATTTCCATTCACTATAAAGGAAACTTTTGAGCCGTTAATTGTTTTATTTTTTACTGATTCATTGTCAAAAGTTGTAACTACTTCATAAGGTCCTAACCAATGGGTAGTTAATTTTCCTTTAAATATTTTAAACCGTGAATCGAATAGTAATGCCCAGTCTCCAACATTAAATTTCTTTTGCTTGATAAATTTATCATGCCATTGCTTCTATTGATTATGTATTAGCATGGTTCTTTGGAGCATAGTCTAATTTCATCTAATTCATTAATATGTAGGATTCGTTGTTTCTATGCTTCGTCCAAATCCATACCTAACAGTGTTGCCATGCAAAAGGTTTTAACTTGAAATTCAATAGGTAAAAGGACTTGTTTTCCATATACTAACTCATAGGGGGTATGCCCAGTACTATTTCTCCATGTTATCCTATAGGCCCATAAAGCCTGTGGAAGTCTATCCGTCAAATCCTTATGATGTAGGTGAATGGTCTTGGTTAAAATAGATTCTAATACTTTATTGGTTGATTCTACATTGCCATTATCCTAATGATGGTAAGGTGAAGATTTGCAATGTTGGATACCATACTTCGTAGTGAGCTCTTGCATTAATTTGGAAGTGAATTGAGTACCTTGATATGTGACAATTTCTCTGTGTACACCAAACTGGGTACTAATATTTTTTCATATATGAATTCTAATACAAATTTCTCTGTAGCCCTAAACAAAGCTTTAGCTTCTACCCATTTGGTAACATAGTCTGTGCAAACCGAGATATATTTATTTTTACAAGACATGGGAGAGATTGGTCCTACAAAATCAAGAGCCCATTTTTCAAAAGTATCAATCATGACTTGAGGTTGTAAAGGAATTTGGTCTGATGTCATGGGTCTACCCATTCTTTGACAACTATCACATCCTTTAACATACTTGGCATCGTCCTTAAAAATGCTTGGCCAGTAATAACCAGAGTGTAGTACTTTGTATGATGTCTGTTTATCAAAAAAGTGTCCTCCACATGGTCCATCATGGCATGCTCGAAGGATGTCTCTCATTTCATCTTCCTGCACACATATTCTAATAATAAGATCTGGGCGAATGCGAAAGAGGTCATTATCAACCCAGGAATAGTTAGAGCCTTGTACTTTTATGCGACATTTCTCGTATGGAGCCAAATGGTGTGGTACTTTTCTAGTCGCTAGATAGTTTACAATATCAGCAAACCAAGGGGTTTGAATAGATACAACAAACAGATGTTCGTCAGGAAAAGTATCATCAATAGGTTTAGTATCACTGTCATGTTGTATATGAGAAATAAAATCCACTCCTAAGTTTTCTTTACTAGGTCAATCAATGACGGTAATATTAAATTCTTGTAATAGGAGAAGCCACCGGGTAAATCTACCATTGGTGATTAGTTTATTCATTAAGAATATAATGGAAGGGTGATCGATGTGCACAAAAACTTCATACCCTATAATATAATGGCAAAATTTATTAATAGAATAGACTACTGCCAAAAATTATTTTTTAGTAACAGTATAATTTAATTCGGCAGGAGAAATATTTTTGCTGATAAAATAAATGGCATAAGGTGATTGTCTTCCTTTTTGGCCTAGGACTCCTCCTATGGCCGTATCAGAAGCATCAGTAGATATATGAAAGCGAAGGGTCCAATCGGGGCCCCTAAGTATTGGTGCTACTAATAGTTTAGCTTTTAAAATCTCAAAAGCATTTTGACAAGATTCGGTCCATTGGAATTCTACATCTTTTATGAGAAATTTAAACATTGGTGTGGCTATCTTTGTAAATTTTTCAATAAAACAACGATAATAGCCTGCATGACCCAGAAATATTCTCACCTCCTTTTGGGTGTTTGGAGAGGGAAGGCCAACTATTACTTCAATCTTAGCAGTGTCTACCTTAATTCCCTGAGAAGAAATATGGTGTCCTAAAACTATACCTTTTGTCAGTAACATTTTACACTTTTCATGACTAAGAGCTAAGTTTGTATCTTGACATTAGGTCAAAACTTTCTTGAGGTTCTCAAGAGATTCTTGGAAAGTATTACCATAGGCTGTAAAATCATCCATGTATACCTCAACATAGTCATGTAGAAGATTAGAAAATATGCCTAAGACTACTCGCTGAAAAGTAGAGGGTGCATTACATAAGTCAAATGGGAAAACTCGATAAGCAAATTTCCCCCAAGGACATGTAAAAGTGGTATTATCCTTATCTTCAAGTGCTATTAGGATCTGGTTGTATCCACTATATCCATCAAGAAAGGAGAAATACTGCTTACCTAACAAGGTATCTAATACTTGGTCAATAAAGGGAAAATGAAAGTAGTCTTTAAGAGTGGCTTTGTTGAGTTCCCTAAAATCAACACAAATACACCATTTCCCTATAACTTTGTTTGGAACTACCACTAGAGGAGACACCCATTTGCTATCGAAAATAGGATAGATGAAACCGGCGGTAAAAGGAGTTTTTGTAATTCTTCTTGTACTATATCCTTCAAAGAAGAATTCATCCTCCTCTAAGTTTGTCTTACAGGTGGTATATTTGGATCCATATAAATGTGGTGAATGCAAGTTTCAAGGTGTATACCCTTCATATCAGTGTATTCCCATGTGAATTATTCGGCTTGTTTTTTAAGAACCTTAAGTAGTTGGGCTTGTTGATCTTCACTTAACCCTGCATTTATGTGCATAAATTTTTCAGGCCAACTTCACAAGGTATGGTGAAAGGTCATGTATGCTCTTTGATTGTGAAGACATAAGGTGTTTCTGTAAACATTGAGAGAGCCATATTTTCCCAAAACTCATCTCCAAATATTTGATCAAATTTAGCAAATGACTGAGGAAAATCTACACTAATGGTGGAGGAAATAAACTGATTCAATACATTCTCTGTAGTTTGCTCCTGCAATGCCTAGGAGAAATCACTAGGAAAGGAAAGGTCATCAAAATATTCATCCCCAAAGGAACAATTTAACCACCATGAATTTTCAGTCACTAGTTGTGCCGGGGGATATAAAATAAGTATTTGGGTAGAAAACCCATTGGAAATGGTCATCTCCCCATCCCTACATCCTATAAATGCATTGTCAGTAGCTAACCACAGTCTTCCCAAGATAACAGGGTGTCCTTTAGAAGGATCCTTTGATTCTATGACCATAAAGTCAACGAGGTATTCCCATGAAGCTACTGATACAATAATATCATCCAGGACTCCAGCAGGCTTTACCGTAGTATGGTCTGCTAGTTCCAAGATGGAAGGGGTAGGTCAAATAAATTGTCCCAACTGTAAATCTTCTAAAACTGCAGTGGTCATCATATTGATGGTTGATCCTAAATTGATTAATGTGTTATATATGGCGGTATTATTTATAATTACAGACACTACTAGGGCTCCTGTATTTGTATATTTTGCAATCTGGGACTGGTCTGACATATATTTAGACATCTCTCCTATGACATGGATTTTAAGGGAGTCTTTTTGTTTCTTCCCTAGGTGTTTAATGCATAATTCTTTTATTACCTTACTGTAAATTGGTATATATTTAATAGCTTACAGTAACAGGATTTTGATACATATATGCTTCAATTCATTTAATATATCATACTCGGAATGGACTACGAGTTTTTCTATTACTAGACTTTGCTGGAAATGGAAGAATTATTTGTTCCTTAATAGGTTCTTGTGGAGGATGGGTAGGTACTGGAACTTTTGGAATGTTCACATCCTCCAAGATGGCATCATTCACGGGTTCATTTGAATCTTCTTCTTCTTCATTTTCCTCATGAATGACGACTGATGTTCTAGGTTTATCATTAACAACTCTTCCAGATCGTAATTGAATCTCATGTATAAGTACAACCGAAGCAAGGCAGGATGGAAGAGTTTGCAATGAAATATTGTTAAGAGCTTGAGTTGGTTTATTATTAGGGTTAGGTATCAGTTGTGCAGGTAATAATGTCGCTCACAGAGGATTTGTATTCTGGAAGTGATGAGGTTGTTGTGTAATGAGAGGAACTGGAGGTACAAATCCAGGCAAATGCTGCTGGAAATTCGGTTGATGCTGAGGATAAGGATGATTAGGTGGAGGGATAGGTTGTGACTGAGGGTATGGCTATCCTCTCCACCCTTGTGACCAATACTATTGCTGTGGAAATTAAGGAGGAGGGTACTGAGGTGGCCAAATATACCAACTAGGACTGTTTTATTGTTGGGGTTGTTGGTATGGAGAGTAATAGGGTCGGGATTGTGGTGAAAAACTCGGATATGTTGGTTGATCTCTAGATTTCCAAGGAGGCCTTCTAGATGTTTCACCTACATCCCCACTCTTATATATGGCTTGCAATCTAGGCAAGGATGGACAGTTATCTGTCGGATGTTCCTTTGTATAGATGTGACATATAGAGATATTCTTTAACAGACATTCCCTTTGGTGATGTTTTGTTCTACACCTTGGACATAAAATACTCATTGTTGCTTGTTCTTCATCTTGACTTTTCTTAGCTTGTAAAGAATATAATTGAGAACCCATGGCTCCTAATATGTCAGTATTAAAATTTTCCAATAGGTTACCCAATTTCATCCTTGTAACCCCTCCTGAACTAGGAACGTTTCCTCTTACATTTCTACTACAAGGCTCTCGAAATTTTTTCCCAACTTTCCCCCTACTTATAGAATAATTTTAACACATCTCACTGATCTGTGCAAAGGTCTTATGAGAAATATCGTTGGCTTCCATGAGATTAAGACTCTACAGCAGGTCCTTGGAGATTCCTTTGAGAAAGAGTGTACATATTGCATCTTCTCAAAGGTCATGATACTTTGATTTATGAAGTGTATAAATGAACCTTTTGAGATAATCCTCTAGGATTTCATCTTCAAGTTGTTGTATCTTGAATATATCATGTCGAGAATATTTAGGTTTGAAGTATTCTTGATACTTTTGCAAGAATTAGGTTCTCATGTCGTCCCAAGTCCTGATAGTGGATTCACCTAATCCCATGAACCATCGCAAAGAGAAATATTTTAATGTACCAGGAAAGAGTTTTAGTTTGTGAGAATATTGTATAATTATAGCTCCTACATAGAATATCAAACTCGAACAAGAATTTGTATGGGTCCTCATTACTTTTTTCCATAAAAGGTAGGTAAAGAAGAACGAGGGATTTTTTTCATATTTACATCTAGTATAGTATCCAGAATAGGAAACCCGAAGGTAGCCTCAATTTGATTTTCTCCTTCTCCTTCATTATTTCTAACTTTGTTACAATCTTCATTTTCTCCTCGTCCCTCCATATAGGCTGGGTTTTTAATATAAATATACATAGGAAGCTCCTTTCAAGGTGATAATGGAGCGTCCCAATGCTCTGTTTCGGGAGAGATCGTCCTCTGGTCAACCATTTCCTTATTAAACCCTAGAGTCAAAGTAGGTTCTACTATGGATGTCTAAATTTGTGAGATGATTGTATCTATGGGGTTTCCAAAGAGGGCTTTTACCTGCTCAGGATCAACAAGGTCAACAAAGTTCGGACTTCCTACCAGTGAAAAGGTTGTATCCTTTGGTTTTGTGACTAGTGGAGAACTAATGGTTACTAGTGCTTGATCCTTCTGAATTTCTTCTAGAATGAGGTCCTCAAGACCTCCGGTCAAGGTTCCTTCTCCTTCTATGGTTCCCTTGGTAAGATCTCTTGGAAGATGTTTTTTAGGTTTCCAAGCAGAATTACTCGCTACATGTGTTTTTTGATACCTTTCTGGTGAGTTAGTAGTTGGGGTATTATGTCCCCTCGAAAATTTAGTAGGAATTTCGATAGCTTTTCCTGTCTTAATAAATATACCCAGAGGATATCTAAGTTTGTTTATGAAAAGAAAACTAAATGAATGGAAACTTATGCTATTACTATTGTTGTTGGGTTTAGGGATGCCTATTATAACATATGCACCAGTTCTAAAAAAAGAAAAACAAGTACATGACAAATGCAGAAAATAACACACTTACAAAAACAACAAAGGAAAAACAAGGATTTGGGGCACCCCACTATAGTGGATGCGTCTGACTGTTACATCACGGAAATTCCAGGAATTTAGTAGTGAATTCATATTTGTGTCTTACTATTCTCCCCTCCCTCTTGTTGTGTAATATAAAAGTAATTTATCTATCTATCTAAACTTCATAAAGGAACCGTATTTATTCTACTTTATAAAACATCTCCCTGACAACGTCGCCAAAAATGTTGGGTGTGTTCTACTATCTTAAATACACCTAATATTTAATTATCAACCGGGGTTGGTAGGCTTATAGTTCATACAAAACATATGCGAAGCTAAAAAGGCTCCTAGGGTGTCGTGGAGATATTTTAGTAAACAAAAGATCGAAAGATCTTTCAAAATGAAAAATCAAGTCAAACTCCTAAAGAATCAACTATTAAAGTAATTGGATTAAAACAAAAAACAATATGAGCTACTATATTGTATTTGAAACACAACTGAGTTAAAGGTTAATTAACCTTGGATAAATATACTATCAACAACTATCTATTCAAATTCAAGCTTAGGGTATACAGAGAAACAAAAACTTATAAGCAAAAGCAGAAAAATTAAGGAAAATAAGCAAGTAGAAAACTTAATAAAGATATTTAAACTCTATTATCCAATAAATACATACCAAAAAGAAAAATTATTCCTATGATTACAAATAATCTAACTTCCTCTTAAAAATAATACATCTAAACCTAAACTCTATATGCAAACAAAGATAACCCTGACGCAAAACAACAGTAAAATGAAATCAGTGTTTAATATTCAAGAAATAAGAACAACTTAATCCATATTTAATTTAAGGCGGAAAGAAAATAAAAGAAGAATAATAAAACCTTAATCAATAACCTAAAACAATCAAACTTTAATTGTAATGCTTAAATAAAATTACCAACTACAAACATAATCCAAATATTGACAAAACAAAACTAGAAACAATCTTAAAATACATAAAAACACTAAAAACAGAATCAAGGGTTAAATGACAGACTGAATAGTAGGTCTGTAAGGGGTGGCTGAATGGAAGACTAGACAGACAGTTCGAATGGCAGTCCATACAATTGAAAATGGTAAAAACTAGCCTAAATGAACTAATTCTTCAGTTGAAGTTATGCAGATATAAACCTAATGCATGGAATCAATAAACAAACCTATTTAATCAGCAAATTAACTTTAAACTAACTCTTAAACAAAAAGAAAGCATTGCATATTAAACTAATTAGTAAGCTAGAAATTAATTTAAACAAACTGGAAATTAAATTAAGCAAGTTCATGGAAGGAAATAAATAAACAGGACTGAATCTAAATGAAAGCAAACTATTTTAAATAAGCAAATTCATAACAAGAAATAAATAAACAAGACTGAATTCAAATGGAAGCAAACTATTTTATATGTTTGGAAATAAAGACTGAAAACAATACTGGAATGAAATGACTGTAAATAAAATAACTAAAAGCAAATGACTGAAAGCAAATGACTGAAAGCAAATGACTGGAAACAAATGACTGAAAGCAAATCTATGCACGCATCTACTTGTTTAATTGCTGAAATAAAACTAAGGTAATGCAATATAAGAAATACAATAGCATTTACTATTATCTAATGAAAACAAACTGGAAATTAAACTAGACTAGCTAAAACAAAAAAGAAAGAATTGAATTAAACAAAGAAATGAACGTCTGGTTTATGAGGGGCCCTCTCAACAATCAGGAGCGATGCCTGCTAACTCCTACTCAAACGCAATCTTCAACGACAATGCACACAACTGTTTATTGAAATTCAGAAATTTTTTTTACAGTGTTTATGAAAACTATGAACTGCTTAACAAAATACTTCTCTAATTATCAATCTAACTAACTCTGCTCTTTATTCAGAGACTGATATATATAGTTTACATGATATATGAGCAAGTCAACCCTCAAAGTTCAACTGCTCTCTAATTTTAGTCAATCTTTAAAGGCACATAATTGATTCCAGGCCAGCGCATAGACATCTTCCTTCTTCAACACGAGCGTAACCTCTACAGCTTGAATGTAGCATGATATTCCTCCTTTCACATGGGCAAATCCTCTTCAGCATGGTGTCAATCCCTTCGTTCGTGTGGTTGATGGGTTGGTGTTGAGTGCACGCTTGTACATAGTAGCAGGTTTCTAGAACGCTATTCCCTCATCCGCGCGAGCGTGTGGACTGGTGGTGTTGCGGAGAGTGAGGGTGCTGACACCCTCGGTCTTCTAGAATGCAGGTCATTCTATCCCTTTGAATTGCATGGATAGTGAGCATCTAGGTGGAAATGCTTCTAGAGCATGAGTTAAATGCATCGGTCCAACACAGAGATGGTTGATGTGGTGGTGAGTGAAGGAGAATGCAAGCTAGTGTGTGATCTAGATGTGTGGATGATCAGTTGGTTGCAAGTTGTTTGATGTTTAAACACCAAAAACCGGTTATGGATAGCACGTAGGCTGATGGGTGAGCCAAACGGTGAGATAGACGGAACACTGAACCGTGAGCTGGAAATGTTGGGTTTTGATCTAGCAAAAAAATGGAAAACCTTTCGTGAATTTCATGCGATGGCTAGATGACAAGCTGAACGCCAATTTGGATCGTCAGCTGGACATGTTAGGAGAAAGGATGACTGAATGCGTTTTGGTGTTAATTTTCCCAAACAAACTATGAAATCTAAAAAGGAATATACATATCAAATAATACATTAAATATGCTTTAAATAATATAATTTTGAGTTATTAAAATCATAAAAATGATATTAATAACCAAAGTTGTAATAACATCAAATTTGTTCTTACCTTCTGCTGAAATAACGATCTGCATGACATAAAATATACTAAAGATAATAAAATATGTGTTTAAATGTGTTATTTAATTGCCAAAAATGATAATAAAATGAGGCTCAACAAGACTCTCTATTTGTCACACACACTCACTCAATTGGGGCACATGAGTGTGAGAGGAAGTGTTGGCACAATTGAAAGAGATCAGTTGTCAAAGATCATCTTTATGTTTTCAGGTTTTACTTTTGCTACTGGTGCTCATTCTATCTCTGAGGAATTTGTGGGGTTTCCTCCTTTATGGTTTCCCTGAGAAAAATTCTTTGTGTATCTTGTCTTTTGTGATTATTGTTGTGCATGTTATTCTCTCAGATAAGATCCTAAGATCATATTGCTTGAATGATAAAAATCTAACATATGCTGGTAATGCAAATAATCATCTAGCATTTGAGATTGTTTTTTTTTAGAACTAACATGCTAATGATGTTGTTGTGGTTTCAGTATTTACATATTGATGATGCAGATGATGATATTTTAGTATGTACATACTAATTATGTAGATGATGGTGTTCCAGTATTTCATGCTGAAGATGCACATGATGATGTTTTAGTATTTACATACTGATACTGTATATGATGTTGTTTCAACATCTATTATGGACGATGATGTTACAGATGATGGTTCAATGTTTACAAACTGATGTTGAAAATAAGATGATCCAGAAGATGATTCAATATTCACATACTCATTATATAGAAGATGAACTAGAAGATAAAGCAACAGATGCTAATTCAATAGAAGATGATACAAAAGATGGAGCAACAGATGATGATTCAATGGAATATGATCCAGAAGATAATTCTGTATTCATATACTGATGCTATAGAAGATGCTATAGAAGATGATAGAAAATGATTCAGTATTCACATACTGAGATTAAAGAATATGATCTGCCTGAGATCGATGATGAAGATGTATGATGATGTTCCAAAACTTCCTATGACATATAGAGTCTCACCAGTCAGTTGTACAGTTGTAATAGTATCAATTGCTACTATGGTTGAATACCTTTCTAGTTAAGAGGGAGTGTCAAAGTATTGTAACTTCAGAAGATATTCCAAATGTATTAATTGTATTCCTCCTTTGGGAGATGAGTTTGGTCTTGTTAGAGTCATTGAAAGAAGCAATGTAAATTTCTAAATGTAAGTCAGGTCAATAGTACCCAAGTGTCAATATAATAAATGTTGTTTGTGGTGTCCAGTTGGACAAGTTAGCCCAGTTAGTTAGAGAAATCGGCCTTGCTAGGTTAGAGGTCAATTCAATTGAAGAATATAAATAGGGAGGAGCTCCACTTCATTTGTACTAACTCACTAAGATGTTTTGAAGGAGAGAGATGAACTAGTGCGTTAGAAAGAATCTAGAAATAGTTGCCTAGGTTTTACACTTCTCTAGTTGAGATCAATACTGAGGAAGTTTTGCAGGGTTTCCTCGAGGAAAATCTTTGTGTTCTTATGTTTCTGTGCTTTTTGTTCTCTTAGTGATATTCTAGTGACAATTTGTTTTAATATATGTATCTCGAGTTGTTGACTATGCCCTGCTGATTATTCTCTTGAAGTCCTGAAAATGCTCCAAAAAGTTTGCTTTATATGCTCTGCTATCATTATGGTTTCTATTTTGAAGCCATCGAGTTGATTTTTTGCCATGAATAAATATATTATTGCTACATGTGTCTTGACCTTATGACTCATCGCATGTTGGAGCTGCTAGAATTAAAATTGTTCGTTTAAAATATGGCAAGGAACCTCGATCTTTTCTCCTCTAACTACTTTGCTTCTCTAAAAATTGAATTCTTCGAAACTTGTGCTCAAGGATTGATGATTCACTGCCCTAATTTGGCACACAACATGCTTAAATTCCAACTTTGGAAAAACCTGTTCAAATTGTTCTAAAAAAAATTCCAAATTTGGTTTGATGAATTTCATAAATAAAATTCCAAAACAAATTTCGAAACCATCCACCATTTTAGAAATCCAATCTTTGTTTTGTTTCATTATTTTTTCATTTTGAATTTAATTGTTCAAGGATCTCATCAAATGAAATTCAAAAAAAAAATCCCAAAATAAATGAAAATTCATAACAATTTTCATTTCTCTATGAAAACCACCTACTGGTTCTGAATACCATATCTTGTTTTCCCCATGTCTTGTATTTTGAATTTAATTGTTTATGAATTTCATAAAATGAAATTCAAAAATAGTTTCCCTAAATAAATGAAAATTGATAAACAAATTTCATTTCCTTAGTTCTAAATACCATGTCTCGTTTTAGATTTGGAGCAAATGGATTTGGGAGGGATGAAGTTTATAACATAAGGTTTTAAACAATAGTCAATAGATAATATATTTTAATGGTTTGGTATTTTGTAACATAAGGTTTTAAACTTGCGGAAGACGGGTTTCAGAACTTGAAAGGAGTAGTTTAGTTTTACAACTTTTTGGTAGTGAAATGCATGATAAATTTACACGTGGTAAGTGGTTCAAATTTTGGTACCACTTCAAAGAATCACCCTTTGAGCTCCTTGAGTGAGCAGAATAAATGGCGGTTGGTCATCCAAAATTTTTATTTATCCAAGTGTTGAGATTCATGCCAAAACCATATCACTTTGGTTTTAAATATTAATATAAATATATAAAATATTTATATTAATAATAAACCTTTTTATGTTTTTAATAAATACTTGGGTAATTTTAGAGGTCCTGCTATCATTTTGTCTCTTTGCAAAATTTAGGAGATCTACCAATTCATTAATATGCTCAGCTAAATATAGATATTTTCTCCATTATCTCCTGGTCACAGCCTTAGGTCCCATTGTAAACCTTGATCCTTTGATTTACCCCCTTTTCCTTTTATAATTTTCCATAAAGTGGTCTCAAGATTGCAGAAGGAAGTTTCGCTTTACAACTTTTCATCCAGCAAAATGATTCTCCACTCAACATGTGGAAGGTGGTAAATATTTCAGTGGCCTCCAGCTGTTGTTCCCACTGTGCATATTGAGGACACGAAATGAACCTCAACCATTCATACTTTTAACTCTTCAAATCCATACCGTCGATTATTTTATAAGGTGTTTTAATGTGCTTTATCAACTATTTTCATTCACTTTTAATATGGCCAATGGTCATATGGAAAATTTTCACTAGTTTTTATCACGTTACTTGTTAACCCTTTGTCATATGAAAACAAAATTTGAACTAGACCCTATTTTTTCCACTTAAACCTCTTCCAATCCATTCAGAACAAAATCTATTCTAGCAACTGGCTCCATTTTTGGGGATGTTATCCTCCCTGTGAATTAGCAAAGAACCCACAAACCAAGTTCATGATCCATTGAACTATTCCAAAACCTTAATCTGTAACATGTTCCAAACTTTGAAAAATTTGCAACATTACTAAAAGCCAAACTGCAAATTGAAATTTGTACTAAAAATTAACCACTGAAAACCAAACCAAAACTATTGCATCATTTGTACAAGTTGGGAATTTAAAATGAAACCAAACTGCTCACTGCTAAAATCAAATTGAAACTGCAAAACAAACTATGAAAGATTCTTGATGTTCAAGCTTATTGCACACAGTCATACTCTAACATGTTGAAATAAGTGACAAATCTTCTGATAGCAAAGATCCATTGCAACCAATCAAGCAAATGATCACTTGATTGAAGCTCACATTCAGTTTCTCCATACATAAAAAAATTTAGGATCTGACAACTCATCGTACAACAAAAATTCATACCCACAGTTCATGAATTGTGCAAAGTTCTGCTTCTCTAGTGATTGCAACATACTTGCAAAAGGGTATTCAAGACCATGAGTAACCATTTATTTTTTATGATCATAAAAAATAATTAGGATTCATTCATTCTTATCTGTTGGTTGTTGGTCCATTTCATTAAACTCAATATCATTTTACAAGAGAATATAATCCATCTATTTGTCTTCATTATCAGTCATAGCAGAAAACATTTTGTACATTCTTAGAGAACTTCAAATGAAATAGACACCTTTTGAATATGAGGAATATCCTTTTGACAATCAAACAATTCTGAATTTATTTTCTCAAGAGAGGTATTTTGATTATTAACATCTTCATGTTCAGAATGATGTAGTTCCACAACTTCCTTTTCAATGTTTTCTTGCAACTCGTGATTATCATTTTTGTTGAGATTATAGCATATCATCATCCTTATTACCTTCCAGTGACTTTGTTTGTAAAATGTCAGACACCAGTGTTTTGTTTTCTTAAAACTCTAAAATATATGTTTATTTAGTGCTCTGAGTTTCCATATATGCAACTTCAAAAATATGATTTTGAGACACTTCATTTTCAAATAATTTTTTATAAAATAAATGGCCTGAAGAAAAATTTGAATAACTATCCTCATCCTTATCTTGGTCACTTAAAATATGAATATCTTCATCGAACTCACGGAAAGGAACATGGATGTCTACATCAAGATCCTGATCTATGTCATTTTCAGCTAAAGGGAGAGCTATTGTTTGTTGGAAATTTTCCTAAATATATTAACAACTACCCTCTAACATTTCTTCTTGATGCTGAAAATAATCTTTCTAAAAATCTGTAATTTCTTCATCCATTAATTCTTCATCACCATAATCATTTTCCATGTGTTGAATGAAATTTTCGAAATTTACTTGACAACATTTTTCAAATAGTGATAAAGATGGGTAACTTTCCTTATAATTTTGATAGAGTGCTGAAAGAAAATATTTTAGGGAATACAAACTAAAAGCTGGTAAACTTTCATACCATGTTCTTTCCTTTCCTTCCAAAGTATCCATGAACATCTTCATGAAGCAATATTCATGGCATTCAACCTTTATTTTTATGTGAATGCATATGAAACTTAATCAAATGTAAAGCAACATCGTCACCTTCTTCATATTTGAATTTTGGAAGATATGTTTTCCAATCTATACAAGGAATTCGATTTGGAAAACCAGGAATATGAGCACAACTCATAGGAGCATACCTTGCATATTGTGAATCCATTTTGAGACAGTAATGTTTCCAGTGAAACTTTGGTTTTTGGATCCTCTTGACAGTGGAGTCACCTGGTGAATGATGTACAACCTTCTTTTATTTATGACTACTGTTCATCATCAGTAATCATCTCTGATATTTTTTCGTTTCTCCAAGGGAATATTTCACCTTCGATCCCCGGCAATGGCGCCAAGATGTTATCACTCAGATTTGTATCCTTTGGTTGTGGAAGGATAGTTCCAATATAACCTTATGAACCAATATTTAGGAGGAAAGTTGGATTATTTCCTACTAGCGAGGGATCTCTCAACAAATAAATACAAAGGCCAGATATATCTTTTAAAGAAATAAGTTTAGTAATTGTGATGGCTGAACAAGTGGGTATCAATGGCCATGGAGTCAAATCATAAGGTACAATAAATGACAATGCTTTGAAATAGATTTTTTTATAGAGGAAGGATAGTTACTATTTTACAATCAATTTCTTGATTGGTTGGTGATAGGGAAGAAAAATGAATAGTCCATTAACATGAGCATCAAAAGATGAATCCAAGATTAACTTTAGACGAAAATTGTTTGTGGATATTTGAAATCAAAGAACCAAAGTATATGATTATGAAACATGATTCAATATAAACTTATTCAAGCATGAAATCCAACATAATGGAAGGGAAAAATAGGAAACACATTCACATATGGAAAAGAGTGTGCATACTGCAAAAAGAACAACACGAGATTCTCTGGTAGAAAAACTTGCTTGGCTCTGCAATTTTTTATTAACTTGAAAGCTCGCTTACAAAATGAGTTTTTCTCATGAGTTCCAAGCCCCATTACATTATAAAAAATGATTTTATACATCAAAGTTCCTTGAGTTGATACCTAGCTATCTATTTTGTAATAATAGGTGTTAATCTTGTATATTGATCTAGGAACAAAGCATCAATCTCATCAAAGATTAATCAACAAATAACTCATGAAATGGTGTAATCGGTCTACAGGAATAGTAGCCACTATGTATTCACATAAAGAATGAATGATTACAATTACAATGTCATGCTACAGGCATGAATGAATGAGCAATTCGAATCCTCAAGGAGGTCATTCAAATTGAATGAGTTAGCCTAGCTTAACTGACTGTAAGCCATAGTCCACACTCAGTTAACCACTAATCAAAACCCTAATTGACTCAATTGAACCCTAACTGAAGGTGGAGTGCAATAAATGATTGAGTCTCAACTAAAACAGATCAGACACATGTCATAGCAATCCAACCATCAAGTGCTAGTGCTTCAATGACTCCAATGAACCCCGATGAGGTTAACTGAAGTTGAACTGAACATCAGAAGTTGGTGGAGGCGCCCCTGTTGACTCCAGTTCATTAATTAATCATTAAATAATCAATTAAATGAAAGGAGGTTCCTTCACTGACCTGTTTAACTGATTGTAACCACTAGTTAGCAATTAGGTGCATTAATATCACTCAGATCACCCTCGGAGTGCTCCAGTTAGCCTCCTCGAATGTAGGAGAATGATAAGTTAGCCTCCTTGACTGAAGGTAGGCATGGGTGTGACTGGATGATGACATTTAATTCTCCACTGATGTCAATTAATGTCAATAATACTTAGGATAGTGGTTTAACTAGACCAATTTGACCAAAAAGAGTGTGTATGGTGGTAAATGTCTCCAACGCCCCCCCTTAAGCTATACTTAGGAGGAGTTAGAAAACACAAATGCATAAAAATTCTAGGGCCCTGGAAACTAAGGCCATAGGTCACCCTGTACAATGTTGAAACTGAAACAATACTCAAAACAAACTAAGTGAGGAAAAGAGGGAAAACCCAATGGGAAACCCCCCTCCCCCCTCAAGCTAAACACTGAAAGTAGTCTAAATCACCTTGATGAACTCACCCCCAACAGTGAATGGAGGTAAGTGAACTTATTTTCTAAAAATCTCTTGGTGAAGATGTCTACAATCTGCTCATCAGTCGGGTAGTATTGTAGAATGATAGTCCTGTCATGCACTAGCTCCCTGATATAGTGCATGTGGATCTCTACATGCTTGGTCCTCTGCCTGGTAACCGGATCCGTGGATATATTAATAGCACTTTTATTGTCACAAAAGAGGATAATGGAAAAATTAATAGCAATATCAAACTCTAAAAGAATTCCTTGCAACCAAACTGCTTGGATGCAAGCATTCACCGCTCCTCGATACTCGGCCTCTGTTCAAGATACTGCTATGAAATCCTGCTTTTTGCTTGACCAGAAAATGGGGCCACCACAAAACATGAATACATATCTAGAAGTATAATTTTGATCAATATAATCACCCGCCTAATCGGAATCTGTGTATCCAACCAGCTCTAGCTCAGAGTCTGCAGCATAGTGGATGTCGTAGGTCTTGGTTCCCTGAATATACTAGAGGATCCTCTTGGCTTCCTTCCAATGAATATCATGAGGCTTATGCATATATATTGATATTTAATTCATGGCATAACAGATATCATGCCGAGAATGTGTCAAGTACAACAAGCTACCAATCAGCTATCGATAGATAGTGCAGTCAATGGGAGGTGTGCTTTTTCCTTCTTCAAGGCTGATACCTGAAAGGAAAGGGAATGGTATAGGCATACAATCAGCGATGTTAAACTTGAATAACAGGTCTGAAATTTATTTTGACTGAGTGACCATAATCCCATCAGAATTTTTCTCAATTTCGAGCCCCAAAAATTGTTTTAGAAGCCCCAAATCACTCATTTCAAAGGCATTGTGGAGAGCAGTTTTGATAGCTGAAATGGAGGCAAATGCACTACTTGTGATCAGTAAGTCACCAAAATATAGAAAAATTATAATTATATTACCATTAGAATATTTTAAATACACATTTGAATCTGATCTACACCTTTGAAAATTTTGCGAGAGAAGGAAGGCATCCATCTTGGAATACCACTCTCTTGGGGCCTGTTTTAACCCGTATAGTGACTTATTTAGCTTGAAAACCAAAGATGGATCAGTGATGTAGCCCTCAGGATGCTTCATTTATATCTCCTCATGAATATCTCCAAGCAGAAAGGATGACTTAACATCCATGTGATGCACTTCCCAGTGCTTGGATGCTGAAATTGCCAAAACAAAGTGGATGGACTCCATTTTTGCAACCGGTGCAAAGGTCTCATGGTAGTCCACTCCTTGGACCTAAGAGAAACATTTTTCCACCATCCTTGCCTTATATTTTTAGGTGCTTTCATCAGCATAAACCTTGGTCCAAAACACCCACTTGCATTGAACCAATTTCTTTCCCGGAGGAAGAGAAACTATCTCCCAAATAGTGTTTTTCTGAAGAGAATTCATCTCTTCATCCATGGAAAATTTCCATCTCAGATCCTTTCGAGCATGGCAGTAGGATTTTGGATCTGAACTAATCATCAAATAGCAAGTTTCAGAAAGCAAATTATCAGGACAAGAGAGCGCAATACCTTCTCTTTGGAAATCAGACCGAGTTCTCCTTGGATCATCCAGATTTCCAATGTTGTCTCCTGCGGAGGAGAGTGTCTGTCGGGCCCATGTAGGAAGATAATTTTGCACTTCAGGTTCTGATTCAGAATATTATTATTGCTGTGCACCGATATCAGAAATTATAGGATCCAAATCAGAGTCATCATCCCCAATTTCATCATCCAAATATTCAGTAGAATAGGAAGGAAATTCAACAGTTTTCTCCTTCACTAGTTCCACCTCCTGAAGAGGCTCATCGAACTTGACACTTCTCTCGATGATGATCTATTTGTTCTTAATATCCAGCAGCTTGAAATCTTTAGATTCATCAGGATACCCAATAAACATACATTCTATGCTTTGCGGTTGCAAATCCCTTCTTTTATCAAGTGGAATCCGGGCCCATGCAGTGGACCCAAACACCCGTAGGTTTGACACATCTGGCTTGTGTTTGAAGTATGCTTAAAAAGGGGTCTTCCCTTTAATGGATGAGTGTGGCACCCTGTTTTGAATGTGTGCTACATCATTCATGGCCTCAACCCACAAATTTGCAGCAAGCTTCTTGGATTCCAACATACAGGTGGTCATCTCCTTGAGAGGGGATTGAATGTTGGACCTAAATACCACTTTGGGAGAATATGTGCAGAAACTCATCACTGACATACTCCCTTCCATTATCAGATATAAATATATTGATCTTAAGCCCAGAGGAATTTTCAATCAAGGACTTCAATTCAGAAAATTTTTCACATACTTCAGACTTCTTTTTGAGAAAGAAGACCCATGTGTACCTTGAAAAATCATCAATAAAAGTAAAAATATACCTTGATCCATTCATGGATGTGATAGGAATTGGACCACTGATATTATAATGTATCAGCCCCAATATGCATGTAGTTCAGTTTGCCTTCCCCCAATCGAACTTGTGCTCATGGTGTTTTCCAATCACACAGCCCTTGCAAATTCCCATGGTTGCCTTGATGACTGGGAGGACTTCAACCATGTATTTTTTCTGTAATTGATGCAAATATTTGAAATTAAGATGGGCAAACCTCTCATGCCACATCCTAATAACCTCATTTCCATGAGTTAGCAGAGCAGTGGGCTTTGCATCTGCAACAAAGTGAGAGAACTCATAGGTTTTTGCATGATGGTTTGCAAGGCCTTTAGCAATGAGTTTCTTGAATGCAATTTCTGTTATCTCAACATCATTTGGGATGAAAGAAAATCTCTTAGGAAATCCTATATGTGTCATCTAATAGACACTAAGGATATTTGATTCGGGAGATGGTACATACAAAACATTTGAAAAAATGCCATTTTCAAGATCAACAATACCTTGTCCTTCTGAAATGATGGTGGAGTCATCTCCCATGTGGATGGGAATGGATTTTCCAGTCTCCAAGGATGAAAAGGATTATATTTCAGCCATCATGTGGTTTGAAGCTCCATAATCAATCAAGAGTGATTTGGAATTTGAAGTGCTTGCCATGAGGGCATGACCTTTTTCATGCTATGGTTCCCAATCTTGCTGATCTCTCCAGAATATTGATGTGATTTCCCTCAAGGAGAGAGGTTTCTTCATCAATATTCTTATTTATGTAGGCATGTTCAAGGTGGAGGCCCTTCCCACAATAAGAACACTTGAATTTTTCCTTGCCATGGTGCCCTTTTCCTTTGTTCTTCCTTGAGCCGAAAGACTCATCATGCTGCTGATTTTCAACTCTAGGTTTAGGAGCATCAAATTTAGTTTTTGGATTTTTCTGCTGCTTTCCTTTCACCTTAAGATATTTGGGCCCCAATACATGAAGATATTGATCATGGGAGGATCTGATGATCCCCATCTAGAAAAGCTTGTCATGTTCAGATGTTAGGGACTCAATGAAGGCATTGAGTGTAGGCATCTTCCATCCAGGGGTTGTGAGCTTCCCTGCACGGAATGCAGAAACAAAAAATGAATAATCAACCCCTATTTTGGATAGTATGGCGAGGATGAGCTGATCATCCTCCTTCTCCACTTTCCATTGCTTCAAGAGTAAAATAGTATGCTTGAACTTTGTGAAAAAGTCATTCAGAGTCTCGAAATTGGAGGGCTGGAGAGACATTAATTCATTTTCGGGCTGGTAAAATTTCAAGTCATCATGCTTTCCATATAGATTTTCTAATTTGTCTTATATTTCTTTTGGAGTCTTCAATCCCACAATATGGAAAAGAATATCTCAGGAAATAGAGAGGCACAAGAAACCGAAGGCTTCATCCTTCTTGTTCAAGAATCTTGATTTTTCTATGGATAAACCAAGATCATATTCAATGTCCATGGTGACTCTAAAGAGTCCTCTAGAGAGTAGCTGAATCTCCATATCACCTTTCCATGAGTGGAAATTGTATGGAGTCAAGAGATCTACTGAGGAGGCCATCTAGATCTGCTGTAGCGAATGCTTCACCTGTAGAAACCTAAAAATCAAAACAGAAAGGGAAATGTAAGTTCATAAAGCCTACGCATTTTAGGCTTTCATCACACCTAGCATAGTCAATCAAGCAAGCTTGATCAACAATTTCTTTACTTGGGGTATTAAGTGGTAAGCGGGGTATTAAGTGGTAAGCCTTGGATTCTGGTGTAGTACTGGATTTTTGAGCTATTGCTCAAATTTCATGCAGAAATCTGTCAAAAAGCTTGTTTTTGAGAGATAGAGCTTTGTCCCGCTGTAAGCTCTGATACATATTAATTTTGTATATTGATCTAGGAAAAAAGAATCAATCTCATCAAATATTAATCAACAAATAACTCATGAAATGGTGTAATCGGTCTAAAGGAATAGTAGCCTCTCTATATTCACATAAAGAATGAATGATTACAATTACAATGTCATGCTATAGGCATGAATGAATGAGGAATTTGAATCCTCAAGGAATTCATTCGAATTGAATGAGTGAGTCTAGCTTAACTGACTGTAAGCCATAGTGCACACTCAGTTAACCACTAATCAAAACCCTAATTGACTCAACTAAACCCTAACTGAATCCGAAGTGCAATAAATGACTGAGTCTCAACTAAAACAGATCAAACACATGTCATAGCAAGCCAACCATCAAGTGCTAGCACTTCAATGACTCCAATGAACCTCGATGAGGTTAACTGAAGTTGAACTGAACATCAGAAGTTGGTGGAGATGCCCCTGTTGACTGTAGTTCATTAATTAATCATTAAATAATCAATTAAATGAAAGGAGGTGCCTTCACTGACCTGTTTAACTTATTGTAACCACCAGTTAGCAATTAGGTGCATTAATATCACTCAGACCACCCTCGTAGTGCTCCAATTAGACTCCTCGAATGTAGGAGAAGGCTAAGTTAGCCTCCTTGACTAAATGTAGGCGTGGGTGTGACTGGATGATGACATTTAATGCTCCACTGATGTCAATTAATGTCAATAATACTTAGGATAGTGGTTTAACTATGCCAATTTGACCAAAAAGAGTGTGTATGGTGGTAAATGTCTCCACCAATAGGAATCTTATAAGTACCTTAACAAATTGTTCTTATTTTCTAGGATACAAATCCAATCTACATTATAAAAATAGAATTAAGTTGCAATAAATATGGAAACAGGATGCCAAGTATCTTGAGTTGTTGATTGTGCCCTGTTGATTCTGGTTTCTATTTTGAATCCATCGACCTTATTTTGTGCCATGAATAGAGATATTATTGCTACATATGTCCTGACCTTATGACTCGTCGCATGTTGGAGTTACTGGAATTAAAATAGTTTTCTTAACATATGGCAAGGAATATCGATCTTTTATCTTTTATTTGCTTTATTGTTCTAAAAAATGAATTCTCTGACACCTACGCTCAAGGATTGATGATTCAGTGCCCTAATTTGGCACAAAACATGCTTAAATTCCAACTTTGGAAAAACATGTTAAAACAGTTCTAAAACTTTTCCACATTTGGTTTTATGATTTTCATCAATGAAATTCCAAAACAAATTCTGAAACCATCCAATGTTTTAGAAATCCATTCCTTGTTTTGTTTATTGATTTTGAATTTAATTGTTTATGTATCTCATAAAATAAAATTCCAAAACAATTTCCCAAAATAAATGAAAATCCATAAACAATTTACATTTCTTTGTGAAAACCACCCACTTGTTATGAATACCATATCTTGTTTTCCCATGTCTTTTATTTTGAATTTAATTGTTTATGAATTTAATAAAATGAAATTCAAAAAAAATTTCCCAAAATAAATGAAAATTCATAAACAATTTTCATTTCCTTGTGAAAACTACCCAGTAGTTATGAATACCATGTCTTGTTTTGGATTTGGAGAAAATGGATTCTCGAGGGATGAAGTTTATAATATAAGGTTTTTAAACATTAGGAAAAAGATGATATTTTTAATGTTTTGGTATTTCAAAACTTAGAGAAGAGGGGTTTGAGAACTTAAAAGGAGAAGTTTACATTACCACTTTTTGGTAGTTGAATGCATGAGAAATTTACACGTGGTAAGTAGTTAAAATTCCGCTACCACTTGAAAGAATCACCCTTCGAGCTAGTTGACTGAGGAAAATAAATGATGGTCTCTCATCCAAACTTTTTATTTTTCCAAGTATTGAGATTCGTGCCAAAACTATATCACTTTGGATTAAATAATAATATAAATATTTATATTAATAATAAACCTTTTTATGTTTTCAATAAAGACTTCGATAATTTTATAGGCCCCACTATCATTTTGTCTCTTGGAAAAATTTAGGAGCTTTACCAATTCATTAATTTGCTCAGGTAAATATAGAAATTTTCTCCATTAGCTCTTCGTTGTATTCTTAGGTCCCATTGTAAACCTTAATCCTTTGATTTACCACCTTTTCCTTTTACAATTTTCCATAAGGTGGTTTTGGGATCATGGAAGCTGGTTTCACTTTACAGCTTTTCATCTAGCGGAATGATTCTTAGCTCAACATATGGAAAGCAATAAAAATTATGCTTCCCTTCGACTATTGTTCCCATAGTTCATGTTGAGTACGTGAAACAAACCTTAATCGTTGATCCTTTTAACTCTTCAAATCCAGGCCGTCGATTATTTTATAAGGTGTTTTAAGGTGCTTTATTAACTATTTTTAGTCACTTTTAACATGGCCCATGGTCATACAGAAAGTTTTCCCTCCTTTTTAGCAACTTACTTGTTAACCCTTGGTCATATCAAAACAAATTTTGAACTAAACTCTATATTTTTCCCTTAAACATCTTCCAATCCATTTAGAAGAAAATCTTTGTTAACACCTTATTTGGAATCTTAAAATTAAACATTGAAGGACCCTTTCAGGACCAAACCCATCCTATCCCTAAGGGGAAACATGTAGAACATTGAGGGAATTCTAACAACTAGCAGTCATGTGATGATCAGGTTGAACAAATAAAAGTTGATCAATGGTCATGATCTTCCCATCATGGGGAAAATACATCACTCTAAAGAATGAGGACACTACATCTTTCCTTGTGTAAACATAATCACACTCGAGGAGCAGATTGAAATCCAATGCACCTAATTGGAATACTATAACATCAATACATATTGTTTTCCCTCCTAAGGTAATAGGTAACTGAGGAAGGATCACCAAAGGTTTAGTAGGTATTCTATTAAGAGATAGTATTTGAGCACTGGTAGAAACAAGCTGAGGAGAACCTGTATCCTTCCAAGCAGTTGAGGATAAAATACCAACAGAATCCCCTTCATCAATAATAGTATGAAATATTATCTTACCATCAACTCTTGCAGATATCTGGAAAGGAATGCCTGAAGGAAGATGAGATTATGTTAGATTACTCCAATCAAAGGAGATAACCTCAGTACTTCGAGGTGGTTTTGTTGAAATGGATAGGATTTCCCCTTGTCTAGAACAATCCAAACTGACTGAGAAAAATTCACCAATTTTCAATTCACTCTCAACTAGAGGAGTAGGATGATACGAAGGTTGAGTCAAGGTGACCAATTTAGTCTAAACACTCTCTGATGGAAGAGTGTCATCGGGTGGAGATGACATTGAATCACTACAAAAAATTTGAAATTTAGGGGAGGTTTTCTTCCACCTCCAAAAGTCACTTTTGGGGGTAGTTTTGGCTTTGGAGGTGGTCTTTACAAAATTGCCCCTAATAGCATCAATTCTAAAATTTTTGAATTTTAGGGGCGGTTCTAGAAGAGATGAAAACCGCCTCTAAAAGTGACTTTTAGAGGCGGTTCTAAACCCCCCCCGACCCCCCCCCCAAAAAAAACAAAAGTGACTTTTGGGGGATGTACAAAAGCTCCTCCAAAAGTGACTTTTGGTGGTGGTTCTAAACCCCCCCAAAAGATGCTTTTGGGGGTGGTTGTAAGCCCCCCCAAAAGTCACTTTTTGGGGTGGTTTTAGCTTCGAAGGAGGTCTTTAAAAAACCACTCCTAATAACACTGATGCCAAAAATATTGTCTTTTAGGGGCAGTTTTGGAAGAAATCAAAAATTCCTCTAAAAGTGACTTTTAGGGGCGGTTCTAACCCCCCCCCC
>LPNX011178725.1:190750-235157 GCA_001517045.1 Pseudotsuga menziesii
AGTCACTTTCGGGGGTGGTTTGAAAAACCCCCCAAAAGTCACTTTTAAGGGGAGATATAAACCCCCCTCATAGGTACCGATGGGGGTGGTTCCGAACCACTCGTAAAAGTCTCTATTATAGAAATTTGGGGGCGTTTTTAAAACCCCCTTGTATGTACCTATGGAGGCAGTTCAAACCCCCCCTCGCAGGTACCTATAGAGGTGGTTCAAACCCCCCCCCAAAAAAAATCATTACAAACCTTTGGGGGTGGTATAAAACCCCCTCACAGGTACCTATAGAGGCGGTTTGTAACTCCTCCTAAAACGTTTTACAAACCTTTGTGGTCGGTTATGAACCCCCCTTGTAATGACATATGAAGTCAGTTTAGAACCCCCCTCATAGCCATCATAGATCAAAATAAAATATATTTTATTCAAAACATCAATATTGTAATATTATTAGAGAATGAATGAATCAAACCTTCAACCTCCTCCTTGTAAAGTAGTTGCTCTACCATTGAGATAGAACCCTTTAATAATTGAGGAAAGGGGCAATATTAACACCAGGATTGCATCATTTGTAATTCTAAGAAAAGACTAATTATCCCAACATTGTTTATGAATCAAGAGTCCTTAGAAAGTAGTCTGATTGGCACTGAACTTATAATTTGGTTGAACTTGAAAGGTTTCATATGCATCATTGATTCAATAAAGAAAACAGAAATACATAAACATTTTGGAGGAAAAAGTTGGCATTCAATTTCATACACATACTCTAGAAGTGAATGTCTAACTAGATTTTCAATTATTCATGGATAAGAATGAGCATCGTTTCTAATGGTTGCTTGATGGATCCATGTAAGAGTAGCCTTATCTTAAAATTTATGTTAGTAGATCAATGGGTTCTACAATTATAACATATTTAGACCCAACTCAATCCACTCTGGTGATATAAAAATAATTCAACTACACTATGGAGAAATACAAAGATTAAAAATTGCATAACACAGATAGATCTATAATCTTTTCTAAGATAAACAACTCATAATAATGCATTTATAGATATAGAATACTTGCAACTAATATAATCACGAATGAACACCACCATCACTCAAAAGTCCAATGAGATGAAGTGTGCCATTTTCAAAGAACTCCTTAATGTATTTAAACCCTTCTCCCTCTTAGATTTCTCCATAGGCAAAAGCATAATCCACTAATTTTGCTCTGCACGCAAAGTCAAAATCAAAGTACATATGTATCCCATTCTAAAATATGTAGCGCAAATAAATAGTAGAAATATCCTTTCAGTTACCATTTATACAATTATAAAGTACATCTTATACAAATATCATATGATATCACCCCAATTTGTAAGGTGGTCAATAAATTAACTATTACACAACCATGATTTCAACAAAATGTTAATGCTTACCAAATTTTAATGCAGGGAAAAATACCTAATGCATACAATTCTCATAAGTCACTTTGAATGAAGAAATGATTGACATGAAATATATTCCTTCTTCACTCTAATCCTTAACATTTTTCATCAATAATTTTCCAAAAGTTAAAAAACCACAACAAGCAAAATAAAGTGAGCCGGTTGTTTACCTTACTAGAAAATAATAGATTTCAAGCATAGTAAGTCATAGAGGATAGTAGAGTCAAATAAGGACTTTGTTCCTTCTTTGAAGGATATGCAAAATAGAGTAAGAGTTTTATTTAATCTAGTTGAGTCATTTAGATGGATAACTTAGCTTTAGATTACAGATCTTGTTAGCTCGCAGAATCTTTTAGGTAGATTATTGGAGATTAGTTAGCTTGAGGAAGGTTTGATCAAGAGGAACAAGCTCAAAGTTTAGACTCTTGGAGCTTACAGAGAGAGAGAGAGAGAGGGAGGTCTCTGTTTGTAATGATCGATCCATTGTATTTAGGTTCAGATAAAGGACCATTATGAAATAAGATCGTATGCCAGTATTTTTGGGTTAATTGAGTTTATTGATTGAGTTTGGAAGCAATTTCCCATTTGAATCATATCTTGTGAACACGTTGACTATATGGCTAGTTGAATGAAAAAATGTCTTGAGTATTGACATTTACACATAGTAAGTCACTTTTAGCTGTGCATTGTATTAGCACTTTTTTTGTGATAAATAGTTGGAGGAATAAGATATGCTAAATTTTTCATCATATGACCTCAGAAAATACCGAGAGTTTTCGTTAAACTTCCCTAAGGGTCATATCTATGCCTAGGCTGGAGGATGATCTAAAAGACTTGAGATTTTAGGCCTCAAGAGTGTACAAGAACAGAAAAATATCCTTCTAAGTCATGTATGAACAAGAAACAGGTTTAAGAATTTTGATTAGGTTATCTTGCAGATGCCATAGTATGTTAGAATGAACAGATCTATGGTCCTAATCCCTTTCACAATTCCAATGTGGGGGAGAAATGGAATACACAGGGGAGCTGAAGCTACAAAATGGAGATAGTATTGCAACGGTGGCAATATAAGGACGAGCCATATCAATGGAGGGAGTATGTTTCACAAATATAACATGCACGACAAGAGTTAAAATGCCCACATATTTCAAGGGTTGATATTGACCGTGGGCTAGATCAGTGGATGAGGTAAATTCCACTAAATTAAAATGCTCACAAGGATTCCATTTTCCAAATCCATGGAATGGGTTAAAATGGAGACATGTCTCGATGACGAAGATTGAGTCGAAGAGAGATCCAAGGAGGATAGTTTTTCCGCTGATTGAACATGCATGAAGTAAACCACCCTTAATATTTGCAAAATACAGTACGCCCATTAAAAAAGGACAATAGAGATTAAAGACATTTCCGGTCAAAGGGATGGAGATGATTCCGCTCGTGGGAAATTGTATGAGGAAAACTCGGGGCTGAAAGCTACAGGTTTTGCATATGGCTCACACATTTCAAAGGCCCCTATCAAAACCAAAATGAAGAGCCATAGTTGTAGGAAGTTCTTCTCATCTTGGATGTAAAGGATAGAGGTGATAGGTAATCGAAGGTCCAGACACCATTTAAACATATCTCTGACCAAAAATCAAATCCACAGGTGACGGTGTAGATCACTCCTAGAATTCAAAGGTTCGTTCTTTCATGTGTATGATAATCAAAGGCATCTTAATGATCAAATGAAAGAAGCTGATTATGGCCCTCACACGGAGTGAGGGGAATGGAAAGCAAGGACATTCCAATACCATCACTAGGAGAGGTTGATGAACACAAAATGTTTGGTCTGCAATCCATGAGCTAACTAAGGGCCAGTGATGGAATTCGACGGCCAAAAGGAATTTTGACCATCAAATACGGTTAAAATTTTTGGTTAACCATGGTTATGATGAGTAGTAAAATTTCTAAAGTGTAATTTTGAAGGGTCATAAAATTTCTAAACCTTCATTATATTACAAAGTTTTTTTTTTATATATTACTAGCAGTATTAATATATTTATCTTATATAAAACAATACTTTCTAAATTTCAATTTAGAAACCACACATTCACTAAAAAATAGAAATATATTTGCAAGTTGCATTGATTTTTCACTATATAACTCAATGATTTTTCCATTATTTTTTTATTTTTTCATGATTTTCCATTATTTTTTTATTTTTCCATTATTTTAATGATTTTTCATAATAGAACTCAATGAAGATTGGAGATAGAGGTCACTTCCGCAGTTGGTAGCATGACGCCATAACAAAAGGCGGTGGCATGGATGATATCTCCACATAAGGATCGGATCCCGATCCCACGTGACCATGCATGCTGTCATCATGCTACTCAGTGATGGAATGTGAAAGGGTTTGATGGGGCCATTGCTGAATTTGACCACCTAGCTCTTTATAAGGACCACAGTCAGAGCCATTTGAAGAGAGGAAAAGGTGGTTGAATCCTGAGAGTCTTCAAAGGAGGTCCGTGATGGCTATCTTGTTTGAGAAACCTATTTGCCAAGGTATTCTAGTGGCTGATGGGTACCACTCCAAAATTCTTCCAAGACTAAGCTTTCATGCTAAGAAGGCTCCAACCATCAGGGTAAATATGTTCATTACATTAGAGAAGTGTTCTAAGACCAGTAAGTTTGACGTAATGATGTTCATCACATTACAAAGACCTTGTGAGTCTGGTGAGGGCATTGTTGTCCTAATAAAATGCAAAACCCCCGCGGAAGCGGTGCATGGAATTTCTTGTCCAATGGCTATCCTGCCGAAGCCTCTGAACGTGGTCATTGTTTCCATAATCACAACACAAAGTATCCATTTCTAGGGGTGACCATTTGGATTGGATGCTCGTACGGGGGGATGGAGGATTACAGGCCTTCGTTGTCATTGTCACTGACTCCACTTGCCAACTTTATCTAGGGTGATGACAATTCCAAGAAGGTGTCGCACTGTATGACATGTAGGAGGACACTTCTCTTGGGAGGAGAGAAGCACAAGAATGGAAATACCATAAAGGACTTGATACTATCAAAAAATAGGGCGGTATTTCCCTAGGTCTTCGCAAACAACAGTGTTAATAGGACACAAAAGTGTCAGGAGAGAAACCAAACACATAAGGGACATACACCTTCGTGCCAATTGTGAACACAAGAAGAATATGCCATCGAACACCACAAATGAACATAAAAGTTCTAGAAGCAGAGGGTCATGTGGAATGCCCAACAAGAGGAGAAACAACTCAAGCCAAGTCATTAGAAAATCACTAAAGGTGTCTCGAGCCATCGTTTTCATTACCGATAAGCCTGAAAATTGTAGATGTTGCATTACCATTTAAGTCCAGCATGTGCATCTCTCCATATTATCTATTTTTTATGTATTAATCATGGTAAATATTCCACTTCTAAGTTTGTTAGGAGTTTTATTATGGTTGTATCTGATTTCTAGCCCTATTTTGAGGTTAGTCTCAGGAGCCTAAAACACTGTAAGTATGCCCTCTATAGAAGGGAAAGGGTTGAAATCAGGATGGGGCACACCATGAACAATATGGCTATTTTATTTCAGGATGGGTGGTTCTATTTTGGGACAAATGTAAATCTTGTCAGACCTAGGTAGGTGATTTCTGGATCTATTATTCGAAATGTAATTAAGTGACTATGCAGTAATATAATCTTTTTATTTATAAAAAAAAATATTGGAGAAATATTCTACAAGTGCTTCAATTTCTAACCTTTCAACAAAAAGGATGGATACAATTCATATATATTTTGATATTAATGTCTTAAAAGAAAATGATTTACCACCAATGGCCACGAACAACTAAAAATTAGTCAATGGGATTGCTAACTACATTATGTAAAATCCTTTAAAAGTGGCTAGATCGGCTTCAGGAGACCTATAGGTCATACTCCCAATGCCTAAATGGAAACCTATAGGTGATACTCCCAAAGAATGTTGAAATTGTATTGATAATAAGGATCTATACCTCAAAGTTTATCTCTGATGCCAATAACGTCAGATGATCTTGGCGTCCTCTATGCTTTACACAAATTACTTGTTACACCATCAATCGGGTATACTTACGGTTGTAATAAATATGATGTAATTAAATACTTTCAATATTGTTCATTACATTACCTTCCCATGGTCAATATATATCCCATAATCAACTTTTTTCCTTCTTCAAATGTGCAATAAAATCAATTCATAAAATAGACAAGTACAATTGTACTTAAAATGAAGAAATCAACATGTTATATTCAATGAAACGACAATAAGATATCTAATTGACAAATTTGTTATGGTGATAAATTAAAAAAATGCATTAGAGAACGATACAAATTGTCATTATATTCCTTTCCATTGCAAAGACCTGCATGTATCATGACAAAATGGTATGTTCATATAAGTGATTGATAGATATGTAAAAAAAGGAATAACATATATGAAATTCTAAAAAATTGAAATGAAAATACCTCAACGAGCTTCTCTTGGTTTCAAGAATATCTTATTATCTACTAAACAGGGCCAACCATGTGAAGACTGAAGCTCATATGGCCCCTCCCCCCCACTCACATCACTCTCAATTCCCCACACTCAATCTGTCTACTTTAAAAATAAATGAAAGTCACATAACAGAATAAAACCGACAAGATCCATGCATAAATAGTAGAAGAACAAAAAATATATGCTTAAAGGTAAATCCAAGTAATAATCTAAGATATAATTTTTCACAGATGCAACTTAAATGAGAACTGATAAATAAATCATGCATGCTACTTACTAAACAACATCCAACCATGTGCCTTCACAATCTTGTCAAACATAATCCATGCCACATCACCTATTGTTTCATCCTCTTTGCATTTTGTCCCTTCAAAATATGCAACACTTGATAAATCTGCATAGTCCAATTCATATCTATTACAATTTCTTGGTCCCTTTGGAGGGCATGTCAAAACTACACACCAGTCATTCTCTACCGGATCTTGTACATAAAATACCCGTTTCTCTTGTGATGCTAGAATAAATGGATCATCTTGCACTCTATCCTTACTCAAGCATCTCTTCATATTCACCATGGTGAAACCAATTTCATCAACTTTCATTCCATTCTTGTTGTGTACATATATCCAGTCACATTTGAGCAATGGATACTACACCAAATAGTAGTCCAATAACATTATTTCTTGAATCACTCCATAATATGTTTTGGTTTGATGTATAGGGTTTTTATCCTTTTCACTTTATCTCATTAATGTTTGTGCATCTATGCACACACCACTACTTTGGGTGGCCCTAACATTTTCTACTCTTTTAACATGAAATATACACCCATTTATTAAGTAGCCACCATTGCATATGTCCTTGGGCCACGTGCCAACCGTTTAAGGGTATCAGAAATATTTTATTTTCCTTCCACCTATAAATTTTTAAATGTCGCTAGAAAACCATTGAATTAAAAAATATATTAAAAGAATCTCACCATCATACATTATAATAGTATTTATCAATGCATTTCAATTAAATCTAATATGAAGAACATATCATTACCTCTTTTCTTAAGCAATCACTAAATTGTTGGTTGTGGAGCTTTTGTAGTAAGGCTTCATCTTTTTGGGCTTGGATGTTACTATTGGCAATTTCTGTCAAGTGCATCCTATTTTCAAGTAATGTCAATGAACAATTTATGAAAATATTGTGATATATTATAATAAAAAATGATTTCATAAGGATGTGCTTAATACTTACTCTATCCAAGGTTGAATTTAATCTATGTTGTGCAAGACCCATCTATGGGCTTGTAACAAACTAGTTTTATCTAATTCAATAGAAGTTCCACTAGATAAGGCCTTCCTATATTGTCCAACCTCTCCTTCTTCATCGTCACAAGCTTCATTTCTACTAGGCATGCTTTCAAAATATTCCATACGTTCAACATATCCAACAGAAAATTTTATGTATTCCTCCATAGTGTAGTTCTCAACTATGCAGCCTTTAGCCCTATTCTTATTTTTCACATAACTTTTGAAAACTTTCATGTTCCTAGAAAAAAACACACAATTTGTAGTGAAATCAAAATTATGAATAAATAGTTGCTAGTAATGTATTATTATAAAATGCACATAAAATGTTGGAATTTATGTGGATTTGCACTTAATAAAATTTCACTGACCTTTCAAAAGGGTACATCCATCGATATGCAACGGGTCCACAATAATGTAGCTCTCGCACCAAGTGTATAGTAAAATGTATCATTATATCAAAGAATGAAGGGGGAGGGGATATTTTTTGAGTAAGCACAACTTTTCCACAACATCATCTTGTAATTTATCAAGATCTATTGGATCCACCATTTTTGTACAAATTCGCCTATAAATGAAGCAAAGCCTACAAATAGCACTTCGAATTGCTTTTGGTAGCACATGGTGCAATGTTACTGGAAGGATTTGTTGCATGAGAACATGGAAATCATGTTATTTCATACTATGAATCTTGAGATCTTTCATAGATACATTTAATTCTAGTGTTTGAACTATATCCATCTGGAACTTTTAACGTGAGCAAAACATGACACGGAATATATTTCTCCTTTTTTGAAAGAGTGTGTCACGGTGCGGGTGGAAGAAATATTTTTTTTCCTTTTTGTTGTGGCCACATTGAATTCCTTATACCCAATTGTTGTAAGTCATCATGAGAACTTTTCCCATCCTTTGATTTATCTTTTGTATCCAGAAGGGTTCCAAAAATAATTTCGCATACATTTTTTTCTATGTGCATTACATCTAAAATCTGATGCACTAGGAGTTTCTGTATCCAATCATATAAAAAATCAATGAATTATAACATCAAAGAAAAAGGAAACAATATATTCCAATTAAACACAATGAAATCCTTTAAGCATCGTACATTATAGGCCTTAAGTTAATGTACATACCTCCCAACATGGTAAATTGAATATAATTGACCTTTTCTTCCACACGCTAGTCTTCGAATTTTCACCTTTTTTTTAATTTCTCTTTCTTTTTGTACTTTTAGACTTTCACCATTTCTCTTCCTGTCCTTCTGTTTCTGTAAAAATATCTGACACTTGTAGAATTGTAGGTGCAATGAGAAGCTCATACTTCCCATTAAATGGTCCTTTTTTAGAATGATACTTATGATTTATTGGAAGATATCTCCTATGTCCCATGTACACACACTTAGTACTACATTTGAGATAAATTGATTCTTTGTTCCTTCCAAATATAGGACATGTGCAAAACCCTTTAGTCATGCAACTGACCATATTTCCATAAGCAAGAACATCATGGATTACCCACATCAATATAGCATGCATATTAAAGAATGACCTTGAATGAGCATCGTATGTCCTTTCCCCTTCATCCCATGTTAGTTTTCGTTCATTTACCAATGGTTCCAAATAAACATCTATGTCATTTCCTGGTTGCTTGCGACTAGGTATTAACACTAACAACAAACAAAAGATCCTTTTCATGCATAACCATGGACGAAGGTTTTATGTGACTAATACTATTGGCCATACAATGTGAGTACTACTCAAGCTCCCAAAAGGATTGAATCCATCCAGTGCCATTGCAAGACGTTGATTGCAAGGATTGTTGGAAAAATCAGGCCATTTAGAATCTATAGTTTTCCATGATGGGCTATTAACTGGGTGGCGCATTATTCCATCCTTACTTGCATTCTCATGATGCCACCTCATTTTCTGTGAAATATATGTAGAGGTGTAACAAAAACATAAATAATCATATATACATTGCAATACTTAGTATATTAAACAAGATGATTTTTTAGTAGGTTGGTATTACACGAAGGTGTATGATATAATGGAATTATAAGAGTTCAAAATCATACATGTACATTCTCTTCAACCTCAGCACTATAGGGAAATATCTCAGCACTTTGGTCGGGACACCTGTACACACCTTTTCATAATGAGCATCAACCTTCCATCTTGATTCGCCACATGTTGGGCATTCATTTATTTTTTCATACTTTCCCCAATATAAAATGAACTCATTGTGGCATGCATATATCATTTCATAGTCCAACCCCAATTATTTAATCAAAATTTTTGCAGCATATGTAGATTCTGGAAGTGTATTTCCTGTTGGAAACATTTCTCTTTGCAACTTCAACAACTGGGTGAAACTTGCATAAGACCATCTATTTCTCACTTTAATGTTGTACAATTCCAAAGTGGCCGACAGCTTAGTGAAACTAGTGAAACCTGGGTACAATGGTGCCTTTGAATCTTCAATTAAATTTAGATATCGATTGATATCATTTTTTCTTCCATTGATTCGACTTGGTCATTTTCACAATTCACATATGGATTTTCATTATAATATTGATAAGCATCATTCACCATTTCAACCATATGATCATCAACCATGGTTTCCTCGTTATGCTCGTCATTCTCAAGAACTTCAGTATAATTTGTAAGCAATGTTACAAACTCATCATTATGATTATCATATTGATGTCTGACTATGTGTTCATCACCATGTGTAATATCTCAAGGCAAATCATGCATCTTTGTTGTGTGGCATTTCTTTCTCTTGTAAAATTTATAGTCCTATGTGGGAACTCTCTCTCCATGGAAAAACCAAGTTTTATATGAACTTATTATACCATGAATCATCAAGTGGTCTTGTACTTCCTTAGACGTCAATACTGAAACATTGCAACATTTTTTAAAAGGGCATCTTGTGGTGTTATTATCCTCTGAATTCCTTTTCGCAAGTTCTATTAATTTTTCAACCTCAAATTGATATTCCTTTGACATCCTACATAGAACCAATTTGAACATCACGTAATAAAAAAACCACTACAAATTCAATGAAGACATATGTTACAAAATATCATATTGAATAATCAAATATAAAAAGTATACCTTGCTTTCAAATCTATCCAATCCCTTTTTTTGGCCATTTGAAAATAAAACCAACCCAATTTCTCGAATTGGGTCCTCGAGAGTTGGCCTCTCAACTTCCTTCAAATATATGGTTAGGAATATTCATGTAGTACACCCATATGCTTTCCAAAATATCCTTTACCAGCACATGACAACCATATATTACACCATACAAGCTTCCACCTTTTAATAACCAAATCCAAACATCAATTACATAATATTTTTGCTTTATATATAAGCTAAGATATTTAAGATTTTAACCCATTAATATAACTCTGAAGATAAAAAAACAAATTTGCAAAATCTAGTGGGCCACTCCGCATTGAATATTGTGCTCAAAGATTGGAGTTACAAAGGTCACTTCTAGGAAGCCTTTGTGCTTGGATTGTAGCTCTATAACATTTCTTGGAAGTGTTAATGAACAGTGTTTTTTTGAGTTTCTAAGATTCATCATGGTGTTCATATTCAGTTTGTGCTTCCTGTTTGCATCATTTTCATATGTGTAAATTTTGTTAATGCTTTCTAGAGAAAACCATGATTTGTCTTGAGCCTGATAAGGGTTGTTGTGACATGTCTTAATCCTGCTAGGACTATAATGACTGGATGAAAGTGCCTTGAGGACTGTTAAGGGTCTCAAGCCTATATATGAAGGTACCATGACCTACTGTGGGTTACTAAGGGTGTCGTGAGGGTGTGTAAATTTGTTGGTAGCCTAATTGTGTACTACTTAACTAGGCCGTGATCTATTCGTATGAATGGAAATCTCTGTGAGGTCTAGTACGTGGGTCACTACCCTTTATTGGAATAGTTATGCAACTAATGGAATCCCTGAGTTGATTCCTCTCACCCATGTGTTGGCTACCAAGCTGGGAGTAAAGCTCATAGAGGTCAGAAAGAATGGAACCTACTCCTGGTTGAGTCTTGATGGAAAAACACAAGTAACAATTGAGTACAAAAATGAGAGTGGTGCATGGTTCCTCTACGCATTCACACAACTCTTATCTCCACTCAACATGATGATATAGTGACTAATGAACAAGATTTATCTAAAGGAAGTGAGAGGGTTCAATTTTTATACAAGGGTGATATGCTTTGAATAGTAAATTGTAATGACCCCCATCGGATCCTGCTGATTTTTTTGGCTTATTTGCTTATGTAATTTGGTTTAGGGGTTTCGTAAAAACACTTGTAAAAAATACCACTAAGTTGTGCCCAATAGCCTTAGTTGGTTTTTTTCTTCAATGTACCGCTAGTATGTTGATGTGGGAGCTTAGGTTCAAGAGGGAGAAGTCATTCATGACTTCACAAGGTCAAGGGAACTACTAATAGACGTAGGGTCTCGTACATTTGTAATTTGTTTCATTTTGTAAAAGCTGAATAAAATGGATAAGCAATCTAGATCTTTTTCCACATGTAATAGATAGGATTGAGTTATTTGTGAGTCATAGGGTTAGAAGAGATCAATAAGGACTATAATCCTTTGTTATAGGATCTGGAAACACAATCCTCTTGTATTTAAATCGGTTCAAGTTATTTTCTTAGCAGCTTAGTTAGATTACAGAACTTGTTGGCTCGCAGAAGCTTAGGTTAGCTCACAGACCTTAGGATAGGTCATAGATGTTTGATTATAAATCAAATAAGCTTTGATTAGCTCATATATATTGAGAGGGAGAGAAATTCCACATTGCATGAATGGAGGAATGAGACGTGCATAGAAGAGTGAGCGAGGAAGGAACAAGTAGAATTCTCTTTGTGTATTTAAATTTTCGGTGAATTGAATAAAGAACAGAGGATTAGAATCTGCATGTGGTTTTGATGGATTTCATGTCTTCATATAGTTTTGTAGAATTATGAATTCATACCGTATTCACTTCATATAACCATGTATATAATCTATGTGGTTTTGTATTGCCATAGTTTCTAAATTGTAGAGAAGAATTGATCCTGTTAGCGATCAATTAAGTGAAGCTTTGTAGAGAGTTAAACCTTAACCAATTTAGTGGGGATAGATCATGGGGAATATCGTAGAGTGAGGATCAGTCATGGGGAATATCGACGGTTTATAGTGATATTGCTGGGAGAAGTTGCAAGCTTTGAAAAAAATTTCATGTGCATGATATTCTATGGAATGCACTTAATAAATTTTGGAATCCACCATTGATTTGGTGGGGATACTGATCGAACGATCAGAAATCCATTTTGTTGTGTGAAAAAGTAAGTTTTACGAACACTTAGGCTGGCTATGAAATTGATAGATCAACGATCGATATTGATGATGAGGAAGAAGCATTGTGCGGAAACTCTTGTTTCAGAAGTGTCAAAAGTAAAAAAGCCGACTTTTGATTCCCACCTTCCGGAAAGGATTCCGTTGCGGAAGGGAACACGTGGAAACCTAGAACTCCACTACGAAAGAAAAATAGACAATGCGGAAAGCTATTTAACACAGATAGTTTGTTTTGAATCCCAAGGGTTTCGAAGTCTCTATGAAAATCAGCGCCATCATATGTGTACTTTTTTTCTTGTATATTGACTATAATTTTTAGATCTTGATTTTCGTAGAGCTAACAGTGAACAGTAAATCCAATAGAGATTTCTTTGCATAAATAACAAGGAAAATAAACCATAAATTGTCACGTCCCCGTCCCTCAACCGGCGAAGAGGACGCGACGCACACATCAAAAACAGCCGGGAAAGATGCCCCATGAACATTTAAACAGAAATCAAATGCTGAAAATGAAAGCCTAAACAACAGGCATAATTCATTATACAAGGATGCACAGTCCTTCAAACAATTAGCGGAAGCAGTATAGACATTCCAGCATTCAAAATCAATATGCATTACAGAGATGCAGCAAACAACAGTACTTATCTTTTGATGAATATTTCACCCGCAACCAGCTACGTCGCTGCAACGTTCCACCCAACCATAGGCCAGCTTGCTCATCTATCTCTCAGCAACACTGCCACCCCCGAGCTGGGCATGATTCCTCCGGACTAAGGGTCAATTGCAGGCTTACACATAGCCAAGGGGACACATAACAGCCAAACCAACACTTCTGGGTTTCACAGGCTTTCCACAAGCAAGCCAAGCCAGCACATTCCAAGGTTCAACCACTGCATACCCGCAGCCAAACAATCCCTTCACAGCTCTGTGAAGAAGTCATAAACAACAGGGGACAGCCCCAGACAATGGAGGAGCACAGCTCAAGTCCAAGGGACAATCCCAGAGTTGGTTTTGGCCCTAACGTGGCCAAAACAGCTCAACCACAACATCCCAAACCAGGGAAACAACAGCAATAGCCCAATTTCAAAGTAAAAACAATGGCAACTATGCACAGTCCCAAAACACAGAAACTCAGCCCACGAATTGGAAACCCACAGTGGCTCAAAACGAAATTGAACACCACGCCAGCAAAACACAGGGAAAATAGCAGCCCCAAAACATGACAGTGAGCATGGCTCTCACAATAGGGAAAATGACCCAAACACCCTATGCGTGAGGAAGAACTCACACCCAACAGCAAAATGCACGGGAAATACCTACCCGATTTCTCTGCGTGAGGATAAACAGACCTCTGCGTGAGAGAAAACAACTCCGATTTTTCCTGTGGATGAACAAAACAACAGCAAGGACGCGAATTTACAGTGCGTGGGTGCTCAGCAACTCATGGAACCAAGGAAATGTCTGCCATGGGAACAATGAACAGGTGCGTGAGGAGAACAGAACAGACAGGGCAAGCATGGGGTCGTGGGTGGAGTGTGGATGTGGGCAAAGGACTGACAATCCTGCCACCCCACTCCCAAAGGCAATAACTGCCCATCCACCAGCAGCCATAACTGCCCAACCACCCAACAGATCATTCAAGAGGTTGACAGGGTTGGATGAGAAAAAAAAGTGTGACAAATAACAAAGGTAGAAAACCACAAGGTAATAAAACATGGGTTTTTCCCCATAAACCAAGGTTTGACATCCCCACCCCTTATCCTTTGGAACCATGCCCTTTTCATTCAACGTTGCACTGCCGTAGCTGGTTGTGGTTTATTTTAATTGATGTGCGGGTTTACATGATGCCGAATTATAAGGTGCCAAATAGCACGACATACCATCGGCAATTATCCCCATTGCCGAAACATACACGACCAAATCGATGGTGGGGATTTTGCCTTGAGCTCCTCACCACGATTAATTACAATATATACATCATGCAAACGGGGTCGAAACCGGGGATGTGACATAAATATCATATTCATATAAATTTTAGTTTACAATGATTGTAACAGCAGTTGTAAGGTGGACAAGGAAAACTGGAATTACTTTAACTCTAACCTGTAGCTTCCTCGGCGTGCATAATGATTTATGGAAGTGATCTTTCCTGTCTCAATTTTTCTTTGGTGTCTACCCTTCCCTGCTAGCTCCTCAAAACAACCCAAATTGTATTCTTCTAAGAATCCCTTATTATGCTGCAATGCCCTCCTTGACTACCCAGAAACGTTATGCACAGTTGTAACAAGAAGGAAGACTACAATGAGATTACCTAACAACGTTGTAGTAGATTCCTGTAGGTGTCAATACGGATTGAATATCCTTTTTTGGATGTAACAACCCTTTATATTGTCCCAGATGAAGTAGTGGGATCATTGTAGATGTGGAACTGTAAGGATATGTGGCCAACATAAATTAAATCATCCTCACAAACAAGACTGTGTCCTCTCCAAACGATGTCCCGACCCACATAGTCCAAACTTAGCCAACAAAATGAAGAATGTGGCCTCCACAAGATGAAATCGACCCCTTTGTTACTCCTTTGTTTTCATAAACATAAAAACCAAAAAAGACGAAAAAAGAGAATATGCATGAATCTATAACATCTTGTATGTAGCTCGGCCTGAACATTTATTGTATGTATAACCATGACATGAGCCTATAATCCTAGGTATAATATAATATTGTTACTTGTTAGACTCATAGGAAGACCCCTTTGGGCTAGACCTTATTATAGAATATGGTATGGGGATGGCGCTAGGGAGTCCTATTTTCTTCTATTCTTGTTTTAATTATTGCATAAGCATTTATAGCTTCTATTCTATTGATTGTCAAGCATATTATAGCTTACATCGTAGGGAGGCTCTATGCAGGGTTAAATATAAATATCTTTCTAATGTGGATATATCCCAACCTGTATACTAACTAATATATGTTGTTAGTATGATAGGAGATCAAGATATTAAATTTGTCACCACCATTTTAACATATCAATCTATTTTTAAGAGTTAGAATTGGCTTTGATCACATCATTTAATTGCTTGGAAGGTATGGTAAAATTCATTTCCTTTATACTTGAAGAAATATCAATTGGGAGTGAGTAAATTAGTCAAAGGTGCAGTGCAATGGCCATAACATTGTTAGAGATCACTTGGTTCAATAATTTCATATGCCACATGTCATTGGCTCTCCAATGACCTAATTAAATAGAAATTCCCATGTAGGCATCTATAAAAAATACTACACTTCCACCACTAAAATGGTTCATTGAACAATGCAAATACAAAAATGAGGTGGAGGATAGATATTGGCATCACATGATTAAATGTAACACTGTATATCTCATCTCATTATTATAATATCCCATTTTACCTAATTGAGATGTCAATTAAGAAAGTAGATTTGTAAGGCATACCACCATAGAAATGTTATCTCATATGATTTCCATAAGAAGAGAGATCATAAATCCAAGCAACAAAAAACAAGAAATAATTGTTTGAATGCATATGATAGATCTCTTAGTAAGGAAAGAAACAATAATGAGTCATATCATGCCTAGTAGTTACAAATAGAAGATAAAAGAGAAAATATCTTGTGTAGAATCATAAGAGAGCCTATGGAAATAGACTAATTTAGTACAATTATTTTATCCATATGGTATCCTTACTTATTGACATGGGAACTTGAATGATATATAAGTAATTTGATCAAGTAACCAAATACACCTAGGTACAAATGCAGTAGATACCGAATAGAAATAATACTATGTTTGGATATTGTAACCTTAACATCTAACCTTAGATGAAAATGTCCTCCCTTAGGTGGTAAGCTAAACTTGATTACTAGTGCACTTGAATCCATTGAAAGAATCTCACTTCCCCCATCCTTCTACAAATAAACCTTGCAATGAATTCATTATAAGCCATGGTTATTACATTATTTAACTTCATGTCATCCCCCACAATAGGCTAATATTGATGGTTGATTTCATCATATACCCTCTCAACCTCCTTATTTGTATCAAGTCATTTTCCTTGTAAAATCCATTCATCAAAGGATTGTAAGTATGAATATTTGGCATGATCGCTACCATTTTCCTTCATATGCTCCACTAGTGAAACATAAATGACATGTTTGCCTCCTTTGCAGTGTCCATTATTCAAGTTAGTATATGTTACTTTATTTGGTGTCAATCATTTTCATTTAGGGATGATGGTTAAGGGAATACTTAAGGATAGATTAGATGAAATTTTGGATCTATATACCCATCTTTTTCTATTATCTAGCTACAAGATTGTCATGTTTCACTAATTCATATAACAAGTGTTGTAGGAATTATAAAGGTGTCCTGATTTCCATCATTAACACCTACAATACTAGGTATATACCTATAATTTCTTTGATAATTATAAAGAGATGGAGGGTTGACATTGTAGGTTAAAAACTATACTTATAAGGAGATAGGGGTCATATCATATTCATATTGTCCATCAAGTAAGTTATCAGATTTTCTTTAGGAGAATAGTTTCAATGGTATAATATTGATCTTAAAAACATAGGTTAATGGTTCAAATTCATTTTATATTTATAAGAATTGCATATGGTTGGAAGAGGTACTAACGATAAAAATTCTTAAAATTTAAAAGGATTATATAGGTTCTTGTAGGTTTTCTCCATGTAGGACCTTAACCAATGCATTAATGAATATTTTTCAAACTTATGGAGATCATATAGACTAAATGTAAGACCATATATGTCTTCTCATTATTCTGATATCCCAGGTCACCTAATTGATATGCCAATTAAGAAAGTAGATTTATAAGACGTACAACCATTGAAATTTTAGCTCATATGATCTCCATGAGAAGAGATATCATAAATCCAACCAAGAAAAAACTAGAAATAATTGTTTGAATGCTTATGATAGATCTCTTAGTAAGGAAAGAAACACTAATGATTCATATCATGATGCTAGTAGTTACAAATGGCAGATAAAAGATAAAATATCGTGTGTAGAATCATAAGAGAGCCTATGGAAATAGACTAATTTAGTACAATTATTTTATCCTTATGGTATCCTTACTTATTGACATGGGATCTTGAATGATATGTAAGTAATTTGACCAAGTAACTGGTAAATCCACCTAGGTATAAATGCAGTAGATACTGACTAGAAATAATACTATGTTTGGATATTGTAGGCTCAAATCTAGACTCATATGAAAATGGAATCTCTTAGGTGGTAAGCTAAAATTGATTACTAGTGCACATGAATCCATTGAAAGAAACACATTTCCCCCATCCTTCTACAAATAAACCTCACAGTCAGTGCATTATAAGACATGGTTATTACATTATTTAACTTCAAGTCATCCATCGGCATAATAGGCTAATATACATGGTCGATTTCATGGTATTATACCGTCTCAACCTCCATTTGTATCAAGTCATTTTCCTTATGAAATCCATTCATAAAAGGATTGTAAGTATGAATATTTGGCATGATCATTGCCATTTCCTTCATATGCTCCACTAGTGCAAGATAAATGACAACTTTGCCTCCTTTGCAGTGTCCATTATTCAAGGTAGTATATGTTACTTCATTTGGTGTCAATCATTTTCAGTTAGGGATGATGTTTAAGGGAATACTTAAGGATAGATTAGATGAAATTTTGGATAAATATAGCCATATTTTTCTCTAATCTAGATGCAAGATTGTCATGCTTCACTAATTCATATAACAAGTGTTGTAGGAATTTGAAAGGTGTCATAATTTCCATCATTAACACCTACAATACTAGGTATAATTTGTTTGATAATTATAAAGAGATGGAAGGTTGACATTGTAGGTTAAAAATTATACTTATAAGGAGATGGGGGTCACATCATATTCATATGGTCCATTAAGCAAGTTATCATATTTTCATTAGGAGGATAGTTTCAATGGTATAATATTGGTCTAAAAAACATAGGTTAATGGTTCAAATTTTTTTCATCTTTATAAGAATTGCATATGGTTGGAAGAGGTACTAACGATAAAAATTCTTAATATTTAAAAGGATCATTTAGGTTCTTGTAGGTTTTCTCCAGGTATGACCTTAACTAATGTATTAATGAATATTTTTCAAACTTATGGAGAGAATATAGATTAAATGTAACACCGTATATCTCTTCTCATTATTCTAATATCCCAGGTTACCTAATTGATATGCCAATTAATAAAGTAGATTTGTAAGGCATACCACAATTGAAATTTTAGATCATATGATCTCCATGAGAAGAGAGATCATAAATCCAACCAAGAAAAAAACAAGAAATAATTGTTTGAATGCTTATGATAGATCTCTTAGTAAGGCAAGAAACAACAATGATTCATATCATGATGCCAGTAGTTACAAATAACAGATAAAAGTGAAAATATATTGTGTAGAATCATAAGAGAGCCTATAGAAATAGACTAATTTAGTACAATTATTTTATCCTTATGGTATCCTTACTTATTGACATGGGACCTTGAATGATATATAAGTAATATGATCAAGTAACAGGTAAATCCACCTAGGTATAAATGCAATAGATACCGAATAGAAATAGTACTATGTTTGGCTATTGTAACCTTAACATCTAACATTAGATGAAAATGGCATCCCTTAAGTGGTAAGCTAAAATTGATTACTAGTGCACATGAATCCACTGAAATAAATTCACTACCCCCATGCTTCTACAAATAAATGTCACAATCAATGCATTATAAGACATGGTTATTACATTATTTAACTTCATGTCATCCACCGACACAATAGTCTAGTATACATTGTCAATTTCATGATATAATATTCTCTCAAACTCCATTTGTATCAATTCATTTCCCTTGTGAAATCTATTTATCAAAGGATTGTAAGTATGAATATTTGGCATGATCACTACCATTTTCCTTAATATCCTCCACTAGTGCAAGACAAATGACAACTTTGCCTCCTTTGCAATGTCCATTATTCAAGGTAGTATATGTTAGTTCGTTTGGTGTCAATCATTTTTAGTTAGGGATGATGGTTAAGGGAATAATTAAGGATAGATTAGGTGAAATGTTTTATCTATATACCCATATTTTTCTCTAATCTATCTACAATATTGTCATGGTTCACTAATTCATATAACAAGTGTTGTAGGAATTAGAAAGGTGTCTGAATTTCCATAATTAACACCTACAATACTAGGTATATACCTATAATTTGTTTTATAATTATAAATAGATGGAGGGTTGACATTGTAGGTTAAAAATTATACTTATAAGGAGATGGGGGTCACATGATATTCAGATGGTCCATCAAGCAAGTTATCAGATTTTCATTAGGAGAATAGTTTCAATGGTATAATACTAGTCTAAAAAACATAAGTTAATGGTTCGAATTCCTTTATATTTATAAGAATTGCATATGGTTGGAAGAGGTACTAATGATAAAAATTCTTAATATTTAAAAGGATTATAGAGGTTCTTGTAGGTTTTCTCCAGGTAAGACCTTAACCAATGTATTAATGAATATTTTTCAAACTTATAGAGAACATATATATTAAATGTAACACCGTTTATATCTTCTCGTTATGTTAATATCCCAGGTTACCTAATTGATAAATTAGATTTGTAAGGCATACCACCATTGAAATTTTAGCTCATATGATCTCCATGAGAAAAGAGATAATAAATCCAAGCAAGAAAAAAACAAGAAATAATTGTTTGAATGCTTATGATAGATCTCTTAGTAATGCAAGAAACAATAATGATTCATATCATAATGCCAGTAGTTACAAATAGCATATAAAAGAGAAAATATCTTGTGTAGAATCATAAGAGAGCCTATGGAAAAACACTAATTTAGTACAATTATTTTATCCTTATGGAATCCTTACTTATTGACATGGTACCTTGAATAATATATAATTAATTTGATTAAGTAACCGATAAATACATCTAGGTATAAATGCAGTAGATACCGACCAGAAATAATGCTATGTTTGGATATTGTAACCTCAACATATAACCTCATATTAAAATGGCATCCCTTAGGTGGTAAGCTAAAACTGATTACCGGTGCACTTGAATCCATTTAAAGAAACTCACTGCCCCCATCCTTCTACAAATAAACCTCACAATCAATGCATTATAAGCCATGGTTATCACATTATTTAACTTCATGTCATCCACCGACATAATAGGATAATACACATGATCGATTTCATGGTATACCTTCTCAACCTCTGTATTTGTATCAAGTCATTTTCCCTATGAAATCCATTCATAAAAGGATTGTAAGTATGAATATTTGGTTGATCACAAGCATTTTTCTTTATATGCTCCATGAGTGCAAGATAAATAACAAATTTACCTCTTTTGCAATGTCCATTATTCAAGGTAGTATATGTTACTTCATTTGGTGTCAATCATTTTTAGTTAGGGATGATGGTTAAGGGAATACTTAAGGATAGATTAGATCAAATTTTGGATCTGTATACCCATCTTTTTCTCTGATCTAGATATAGGATTTTCATGGTTGACTAATTTATATAACAAATGTTGTAGGTTAAAAACTATACTTATAAGGAGATGGGGGTCATATCATATTCATATGGTCCATCAAGCAAGTTATCATATTTTCATTATGAGAATATAAGTTTCAATGGTATAATACTGGTCTAAAAAACATATGTTAATGGTTCAAATTCCTTTTAGCTTTATAAGAATTGCATATGGTTGGAAGAGGTACAAATGATAAAATTTCTTAATTTTTAAAAGGATTATATAGATTCTTGTAGGTTTTCTCTAGGTAGGACATTAACCAATGTATTGAATTGTCAAACTTATGGAGAGCATATAGATTAAATGTAACATCGTATTTCTCTTCTCATTATTATAATATCCCTAGGTATAAATGCAGTAGATACCTACTAAAAATAATAATATGTTTGGATGTAACCTCAACATATAACCTCAAATGAAAATGAAATCTCTTATGTGGAAGCTAAAATTGATTACTACTACACTTGAATCCATTGAAACAAACACATTGTCCCCATCCTTCTAAAAATAAAACTCACATTCAATGCCTTAGAATCCATGCTTATTACATTATTTTGTTAGAATAATCAACCCATAGTTAGCTACCTTAGACATTAATTAATCCAATTTTTGTTTTATTTGCCTAGTTTCCATATTCCACCTTATGCAAGTTGTCCTCCACACATCCAAAGTCGTCAAACTTGCTAAATTTGAGTCATGGAGTAATTAGGAAACCACTTGGAATAAAATCTACTTTATTCCTGGCCTTCCTAGCACATGTCTACTTTTTCTGCTTTATTGCCTGCTTTTTCTGAGTTTTAAGGCAATTGGGAAAGTTTGACTAGGTGAAGTTAACTTGTTTTTTGTCCTCATAATCCTCCACTCTTTTCTCCTAATAAAAGAATGTATGATTTTTCCTTCCATCATATATTAGCTTTCCTAATTGATTTTGCCAATTCATGAGCTCCTAGATAGATTTGGAAACTGCTTTATGCACCTATGGGGGATTTGCTTAGATTTAGTAAGCCTGCTTTTGACCAAATTCGAATGGAATCATTATGCATTCAAATCTCTCATTTAATTATTTATTGTAGAATCCTATGACTTAACAGGGTTGTCTATTGTACACTTATTCAATACAGATTAGTGTTCTACTCCATATTCAGTCTCCTTTGTGTGTAATTTGCAAGTGTAATTGGCAATTTTTGTGAGTGTAATTGTTCTAACACCTGGGTTCAATTTCCACATGGTATCAAAGCCTTTGTATATATATTTCTCTCCTTCCAATTTCTTATTGCAGGTTTGACATCATTGACTGGGAGCATTCTGCTAACTGAAGGGACAATTTCTGAGCTATGGATCAATATCAGAAGGTCATCTTGACTCCATTTAACTTCTTTGAATGGAAAGAAGAGATGGAGATACTATTGAGAGAAAAAGGCCTCTACAGAGTGACTATGGAAACAGAAGCAGAGCCCAATGTAGCTGTAGAGAAATTTAAATGGCACAACAGGAGGGATGAGGCCTATGGTCTCCTGTGTCTGAGCATATCCAGAGACCTCCTTTTCCATCTTGATGGATTAACATCTCCAAATGAAGTATGGGAGAATATTTTTTATCTTTTTGGTAAGACATATGAGATGAGGGGACATCAAATTGAAAATGAATTGATCTCCCTGAGTCCCAATAGCTTTCAATCCTTGCAACTCTATTTTTCCAAGTTCAAAGCCCTTGTTTTGCAGCTAAAACAATGTGGGATCGAAAAGAAGGATGAGAAATTGGTTTTGGCCATACTCTCAAAGCTTGGCCCTGAATATTCAGTATTTTTTTCGACCTTCCATGCCACAAAGTTGACAGCTCGAGCCTGGAAAATGCCTAGCCTTGCATATTTCATGGAATCTCTCACACAAGAACAAGATAAACTGGTGATGATGGACACCATCAAACCTTCCAAAGACCAAGCTCTGGTTGTTGGAGATTCGAGGGTGGATTAAAAAATCAAGAATAAAGCTAAGAAGCCACCTGAGCAAAAGAGAGACAAGAACAAGTCTCCAGAGGAGCCTCGGGGTTCCAAGAAGAACCCCTAGAAGAAGAAGAACAAAGGAGAAATGAGAAAGTGCGCATATTGTAGTAAGGGAAATCATTCTGAAAGATCCTACATGAAGAATCAAATTGATAGGCTGACCCAAATCCTAGAGAAGAATGGAATCTCCCTTCCTGATAGCTCAAAGAAGAGGGAAGGAGGATCAAATTCAAAAGACAGAGAGAGAGTTCATGCATTGGTTGTTGGCACAACAAGCTCACCTGGTTTCATCATTGATTCTGGAGCTTCAAGACATATGGTTTCGACCAAGGAGGCATTCACCTCACTTGACATGTCGAAAGGTCCACCAATTATACTGGGAGATGACTCTCTCACTAAAAGTTTGGGCAAAGGGAGGATTGATCTTGACCATGGTAAGTTCAGCAATGTATTGTATGTTCCAGGTCTTGCCTCTAAACTCTTATCAGTGTATCAGATGACCCACAGAAGATCTCCAAAGAAGGTCATATTCTCCCCTGATGAAGTTGAGATCACAGAGATCTCAAGTGGTAAATTCATTGCAAAAGGAGTTGCAAATCACACTTCGAAGGTATACATGTTCTCACACTTCCTACCCTACTCAAACTCCTATGCTCTTCTGATTCATGCTAATGAGGCAAGCAAGCTTTGGCATGAAAGATTTGTCCACCTTAATTACAAGTATCTTTCTGATCTTAGTGAAAAATAAATGGTCATAGGGTTACCAAAGATTAAGTTTTCCAAAGGAGTCTGTCAAGGTTGCATCCTATGAAAGCACCCAGAGCATAAATTTGAGAAAGCTAGTCATGAGAGAACCTCTGCACCTCTTGAGTTGATCCACAGTGATGTTGCTGGCCCATTTCCTGATATGTCAATGAGTCAGGATAAATATGCATTGACATTCATAAATGAATTTTCTAGGTATTGCTGGGTTTACTTCCTGAAACACAAGTCTAAAGTTTATGGCCTCTTCAAAGTCTTTAAGTCTTTGGTTAAAAACCAGTCTGGGAGGAAACTCAAGGTCCTCAAATCTTACAATGGTGGTGAATGTGTCAAGTCTGAGGTCATCCAATATTGTGCAAATGTAGGTATTCATATGTAGCATTCTATCCCTTACACACCACATCAAAATGGTGTTGCTGAGAGGAAGAACAGATCACTGAAAGAGATGGCAACATGCATGATGGAGGCTAAGACTTTGCCACCAAAGTTTTGGGCCGAAGCTATAAACTGTGCAACCTATATCCAGAATAGGGTGCCTCATAAATGGCTTGATGGTATAACTCCTTTCAAAGCATGGAGTGGGCATAATCCAGATGTGACCCATTTCAAGATTTTTGGCTCAAGGGCTTGGGCTAGAATTCCAATAGAAAAGAGGAAGGCTTTGCAGCCCCAAAGCCAAGAGTGTCTATTTGTTGGGTACTCTGAAGATTCAAAAGGGTACAAGCTGATAAATTTGAGCACAAACAAAGCCTTCATTGAAAGGAGTGTTCAGTTCCAAGAAGAGCCTTTAGCAGCAGTGGAAGTTGGAGAATCCTCTTCACCACCAGAACCATTGAATGTAAGTGGATAGATAGTTGAAATTGTTGATTCTGATATGTCTGATAATGATGATTTAATTTCAGATCCTAAAATTCCTAAAATACCAAAATGGGTAGCAAATACCATTCATGCAGCTGGAGAACTAGCTGGAAATCCTAATGATCCTAGGAGGACTAGATCTCATTTTGAGAGTGCTCTGTGCATGAAAGATCCTATGTTTGCAGAGAAATGCTATCTGATGGTTGAATCAGACCCACAAACATATGAATATGCAGCAAATTATCCAATATGTAAAACAGCCATGAAATAAGAGTTCAGCTCACTCCAGAAGAACAACACTTGGGAGTTGGTTGATCTTCCCCCAGGGAGGAAGCTAGTTCAGTGTAAGTGGGTTTCCAAAACCAAATTTTATGCTGATGGTTCACCTCTGAAATACAAGGCCATATTGGTAGCCAAGGGCTACTCATAGGTACATGGCATATACTACAATGAGACCTTTGCACCAGTGGCAAATATGGACTCCATCAGGCTAGCCTCAGCCATTGCAGCTTCGAAGTAGTGGGAGGTACATCACATGGATGTGAAGTGTGCTTTCCTGAATGGAGATCTCACTAAATAAATTTACATGTAGTAGCCTCAAGGATTTACTACTAATCCATCTCTTGTGTGTAGTCTAAAGAAGTCATTGTATGGGCTTAAGCAAGCCCCCAGGGCTTGGTATGCCAAGAATGATAACTTTCTGCTATCATTGAATTTTGTTCGATGCAAGTCAGACCAAAATGTCTATTTGAAGCTGATTCATGGTTCATTGATCATTATTTTCTTGTATTTTGATGGCCTTCTCATTACACGAAGCTCAAAGGATGAAATTGCCTCCTTGAAGGATGCAATGAACCATGCCTTCTCCATGACTGATTTGCGGTTATTGAGCCAATTCTTGGGGCTCAAGATTGCTCAAATCAAATATGGAATCAAAGTACATCAGTCCAATTATTCCTTGGATTTTCTGAACAAATTAAACATGAAGGATTGCAAGCCAAGCAATACTCCTTTCCTTTCAGGAGTTAAGCTTGAAGAAGCTGATTCTTCACCTATGGTAAACAATACATTGTATAGGCAATTGATTAGATGTTTGCTATACCTTACACATAATCGACCTGATATTTCTTATGCATTAAGTGTGGCTTCAAGATACATGGATCAGCCTCATGAGATCCATTGGAGAGCATCCAAAAGGATCCTTAACTTTGTTCAAGGAACAAGGACTCATGGGATCTTCTATAAAGCTAAATCTGATCTTGATTTGATTGGGTTTACTGACAATGATTGGGCAGGTGACAACACAGATCGAAAGTCAACATCAAGATATGTGTTAATGCTTGCTGAAGGACCAATCAGCTAGTCAAGCAAGAAACAGAGTGCCATTGCACTCTCATCTATAGAAGCAGAGTACAGAGGAGTTGTAAATGCAGCAACTCAATGTTTATGGTTGCAGGGGTTACTTGGTGAGTGTGGCTTCGAATCAGAATACTCAAATACTATCTATTGTGATGATCAGAGTACCATTTGAATATACAATGATCCAGTTCAGAAACAGAGAACCAAACAAATTGAGATCCATATGCACTACATCAGACAGCTTGTGCATGATGGCACCATTCACCTACTCTTATGTTCATCTTCAGAACAAGTAGCAGATATCTTCACAAAAAAAAATTGTGACAAGAAATTCATCAATCTCAAATCACTGTTGGGGATTGTTGATCATGCTGTGAAGCATGGGTGATGACAAGATTTTCAAATTTTGTTTTACTGTCCATGTTTAAGGGAGGATTTTTCCCACTGGGTTTTTGCCTCTTTCCTTGGTTAAATGGACATGGAGTATGTAAAAGGTGACTAAGCCTTGTTGCTAGGCCCTATAATTTTGTGATATTTTACTCATAATTCAGGCTTAAGGGGGGGTGTTATAATAATCAACCCATATTTAGCTACCTTAGACATTAATTAATCCAATTTTTGTCTTATTTTCCTAGTTTCCATATTCCACCTTATGCAAGTTGTCCTCCACACATCCAAAGTGGTCAACATTGCTAAATTTGAGTCATGGAGCACTTGGGAAACCACTTGGAATCAAATCTGGTTTATTCGTGGGCTTTTTAGTGCATGCCTGCTTTTTCTGCTTTATTACCTGCTTTTTCTGAGTTTTAAGGCGATTGGGAAAGTTTGACTAGGTGAAGTTAACTTGTTTTTTGTCCTCCTCATTCTCCACTCTTTTCTCCTAATAAAAGCATGTATGATTTTTCCTTCCATCATCTATTAGCTTTCCTAATTGATTTTTCCAATTCGTGAGCTCCTAGACAGATTTGGAAACTGCTTTATGCACCTATGGGGGATTTGCTTAGATTTAGTAAGCTTTCTTTTGACCAAATTCGAATGGAATCCTTATGCATTCGAATATCTCATGTAATTATTTATTGTGGTAGCCTATGACTTCACAGGGTTGGCTATTCTACACTTATTCAATACAAATTAGTGTACTGCTCCATATTCAGTCTCCTTTGTGTGTAATTTGCATGTAATTGGCAATTTTTGTGAGTGTAATTGTTCTAACACCTGGGTTCAATTTCCACATATTCAACTTCATTTCATCCACCACAATAGGCTAATATTTCATTTCCTTTTCATGCATTTCTTTGGTTCCCTCCTTCCTTCCTTTGGTCCACCTACATGACTCCGAGTACCAGGTTCCTTCCCATTTTCATTAAAAAACTTAGGAGTAAACTTGGGTCTTTTTTCTATCTGTTCCAAAAAAATGAAATTAAATTTACCAAAAAAAACTTTAAAAAATTAAATTAAAAAAAATGGGACCCCTAAGATAAATTTTCACATTTTATCTCTGGTGAATAGTTTTGTCGGGAAAGGGTGGCGTCTTATTTTTGCACAGTCCAGCGTTTACTTGCTTTGATTCTGGCATTCAACACCATGAAAGTTGAAGCTAAGCTGTTGGGATATATTGAGGTGAACTGCATGAGGTGTAACTTACATTTCACTGCATTCTTGTTCTGCGTTCTGCGGTATTGCAGGTATTTTATCAATGCTTTCGTGAAAACAACATAAAAACTGAAAATAACAAACACTGAAAACATTATGTGGTTTCATTATTAACATAAATCAAAATAGTGGTTCCTCTGCAACAAAATTTTAAGTGTAATACACATTCTGTGTTTCATTTTGTACAAAATTTTATCATATGCTTAGTAAGTGTAATATGCATTTTGTGGTTTATTTATTGATAGAAATCAAAATAGTGGTTCCTATGCTACAAAATTTTAAAAATTCTGTAGAAATTTTGGTTTCCTCTAGGGCTGACCATGGATTGTGGTGGCTCTTCCTAGATGAGTCATGGACTGTTCGGCATTCATTTAGTTGGGTTGTGATTTTTTTGTGACCACTAGAGTTGGAAGTGAACACTTAGAAAAAATGGCTAAGTGTTGTAAAGGGGTTAAGTGATGCTCGTATTAAGGTTGATTCCTGCACTAAGGATGATTCCTGCATGGCATGGAATGGCATAGATGATGATGTGGCATGAAGATGAAATCATTGTTTCATTATGACATCATTCTAGAGAAATACGACAAATTAGTGAAAATCAGGAAATTGGCTAAGTATGGGAAAATCGGTCCAAGTAGCCTTAAGAGGATGCCCACCACAAATAGTTTGTTGAAGAAAATTCCTACATCACATGGGGATATTGTAGGTTTTTGTTTTTTCTACTCAACTATGGTCTCAGTTTGTCCAAAGAGACCCTGAATAAGAATTTATGGACCTGCCACAATTGTGGTTTAGGGAAATTAGACTAAGGCTAGGAGAAGATAAAAAATTGTCCAAGTATGGAATTATTGGTAAAATATTCCTAATTGGCCTTAGGTAAATTCCCGCCACAGGTCATATGATGATAGTAAAAATAATATGAGAGTGTGGATCTCTAGAGTGTTGTGTGGTGCATCCAACCATATCATTATCCTGACCAAAAAATTTTTCAAGAAGAAGATATCAATCTACCAAAAGTGCCTCTCAGCCATATTTGCACTGCTCCAGAAAAATGCCCGCCGAGGAGAGAGAAAAAAACTCTAGAAGATGAAAGTGGTCTTGATGGATTCACCTTGTTGGATTTCTACCCATTGGGTATCTCACTTTCCAAGTTTGAAGGAAAAATGAAATCACCTTGGTGACCTAAGGTTTGAAGAGAACTAGTTAAGTGTTAGACAAAGGGTTTCAGAGACAATTTGGAAACGCCCGCAAGGGGGTGTTCCTTTCATGATAAGATTCATTAGATGATATGGTCTTGTTCATTGTTGAAATGGATATCTAGCGATGCTATTGTTTTTTCTTATTGTGATCAGATAAGGAAAATATCAACCTACCAAAATATAAGAAAAATATTATTTTGCATACTAAAGACAGAAAAAAGGGCGAAGTGTTGTAAAGGGGCTAAGTGATGTCCGCATTAAGGTTGATGACCACACTAAGGATGATGTCGGCATGGCATGGCATGGCATAGATCATGATATGGCATGAATATGAAATCATTGTTTCATTATGACACCATTCTAGAGAAATACGACAAATAAGTGAAAATTAGGAAATTGGCTAAGTATGGGAAAATTGGTCCAAGTAGCCTTAAGTGGATACCCACCACAAATGGTTTGTTGAAGAAAATTCCTGCAAAACATGGGGATATTGTATACTATTCTTTTTTCTACTCAACCATGGTTTTAGTTTCTCTAAAGAGACCCTGAAGAATAATTTATGGACCTACCACAACAATGGTTTAGGGAAATTAGACCAAGGCTAGGAGAAGATCAAAAATTGTCTTAAGTATGGAATTATTGGTAAAATATTCCTAACTGGCCTTAGGGAAATACTACCACAAATCATAAGATGATAGTAAAAATATTCTTATAGTGTGGATCTCTAGAGTGTTGTATGGTGCATCCAACCATATCATTAACCCGACCCAAAAGTCTTTCAGGAAGAAGATATCAATATGCCAAAAGCACCTCTTAGCCATATTTGCACTACTCCAAAAAAATGTCCACTGAGGAGAGATAAATAATCTCCATAAGATAAAAATGGTCTTGATGGATTCACCTTGTTGGCCTCTACCCATTCGGAATCTCACTTGCCATGTTTGCAAGAAAAATGAAATCACCTTGGTGACCTAGGGTTTGAAGAGAACTGGTTAAGTGCTAGACAAATAGTTTGAGGGATGATTTGGAAATGCCCAAAATTAAATATTTGAAGGAACAAGCTTGCATCAAGAAAAAAATTCATATGCAATAAATAACAATAATAGTAAGATGATTTCTTAACTCAATTGAGGAGAGGATAAGTTTATGTATTATATGAAAAATATTTATTTTATACGATATAGGGGCATTGACGTCATAACCCAATATACCTGAATTTGTGAAAAAAAACAATATAGGTGAAATCAATTAAAAAAACTCATTTGTGTGCATTCCTAAGTTTGCATTCCTCATCATGCATTCCTAAGCTTGCATTCCTCAGCGTGCATTCCTCGGTGTGCATTCCTAAGCTTGCATTCCTTAGGGTGCATTCCTCATCATGCATATGAAACCATCCACAACCACAATTTAAATTGGGTCGTCACATACTATGGAAAAAGATGAAACAAGGGTGTCTTGCACCATGGCAACAAACACATGGGCCTTCTCTACCATGACATTAGGAGAAGTGTGGGGTTCCCAAGTTGAATGGTTCATAGTGAAAAAATTCCAAGAGAATGCTAATGAATGGAGTGATACAAGCATATGGTGAACTCGTATGTTAAATATCCTTTTAAGAGCAAGAGTGGATAGGTTTATTTTTGGACATTTTAATTTGCAAAATGACGAGATAGATGATGCCATCTAAATTTATGATCATGGGGCTATGGAATTGAATATTTTTGGGAATAGGGTTCATTTAGACCCCATTTTGGTTTCCAGAGCAACCAATATTCCACGAAGAGAGGGGGGAATGTTAAACTCACGAAAAACCCCCAAGCTAGAAAAGATTCAAATGGCCAATAAAATTTGTGGTAAACGGGTTGTTGTTCCCAGGAATGGTCTAAAAATGGAATATGTTCCTCAAGGAATATACAAAACCCTAATTCATATTATCCTTAGGACCATTATGAATCACCACAAGAAGAATGATATTTCGGGTGATTGCATGAAGCTGGCCATACACTGGGTTGAAGACATGGAGGTATATTTCCCTCATCTATTTTCTAGGAAATTGCACTCTACATTACAAGATAGTAAAATTAAGAGGGTCAAGTTTAGTTACCCGAGCACACTGCAAAAAATTATTGATTTATGTCAACCCAGTGTTGTAGGGTCAAATTATATTAGAACATACATTAGGAAGCCTAAAGAACAACAAAAAAATCAGGAATCACCTCAATTGTCTTTAAACAACAATGTAGAAGGAGTTTCTACTGTCACTACATCAACAATACATGGACAACCTTTCAAGGACAATATGGAATATGTGGGAAATGACATGCCTTCAACTTCCCCTAAAGAAGACGTTGTTTCCACAACTTTGGTTGGAATGCATGGAAATGAAAATGCAGATCAATGGGAGAAATTTGTGAACAATGATATGGACCGTTCACCAACTAGTGATGAAGACCTAATTCATGCCAATATTTTTTTGATGGTAGATTTGTTTTTTCTTTATTTCATAAAATGGTGCATTTCAAAGAAAAATCTACCTTGTGGGAAGATTTAATCACAGCTAGGTCTGAATTGTGTAGAACTAAAGATGTCCAGATTCTTGATTTGGTAAATCGTGTTATAGGTTTAGAGAAAAAATTTTGTGGGAACTGAAAATAACTGGCTCGAAGAATAAACTTATTAAGGATCAATGTTCTACATTTAGTGTAGTTATAGAAGGATCAATTTTTGACCTTAACAGAATGAAAGACATGTTTCAGGATGAAAAGAAAAAAGTTGAGGAAACTATAGGGAGACTTGAAAATGAGCTGAAAAACAGGCTTCAAGTTTTGAACATGCCACCACTGAAGACTCTATTTGGTAAGGAATAAAAAATTCACCAAGAATTGAAGCAGAAAGAAACATTTATTGCAGGTTTGAAGGTTGAGTCTGAAAAGAAAATGAGAGAAATGATCATTAAACAACAAAATGAGACTGCAGAATATGAAACAAGATTGGAAAATTTGAATAAAATGATTAAAAAAAAATGAGTTGCTAAAAACTAAGAGAATTGAAAGGATTTCAGCAACTCTCGAGGCTAAAAACGCTGGAAGAGGAAAAGAACCAACAGTCAAGGGTAAACAGGTCTGGTCACCAAAGGAATCAATAGTCAAGGGTAAACAGGTCTACACACCACAATATTCAACAATCAAGGTTCAAAAGGTCAGCATACCAAAAGAATCCAAACTCAAGGGTAAACAGGTCTACACACCAGAATATTCAACAATCAAGGTTCAAAAGGTCAACACACCAAAAGAATCCAAACTCAAGGGTAAACATGTTAGCACACCAAACATTTTTGGTAGTACAAAACTTGGTGATGTAACTATGGAGAGCTTACTCCAGTTTTAGAAGTCCTTGCAATAATGGGAGAAGACATTGAATGAAGTTTCTTCAACAATCCATGCTGTAGAGTTAACATTTGGCTCATTAGATCCAACATTGAAGAAGAATATAGAGGAGAAGGAGGCCGAAATTAGAGACCTTCACCAAAAACTATTGGAGAATGGAAAAGCACTACATTTGGGATGTGATAGTGAAATACAAGACGTGAAATCCCAAATTAAATCTTTGCAAAAGAAACCTGTAGCAGAAGTAATTTTGTATAGTCCATCTGATACAGATTTGAGGGCACAAGAGATCGAGAAGGAGGTACAACAGTTCAAGAGAAAATTAAGTGCAGTTCAATCTGAGCTGAAGTGCATGAAGGATGATCTTAAAATAAAGGAATATGAGCACCCAAATAAGAAAAATAAAAGTGTAGAGATGTTGAAGAAATGCCTAGAGGAAAAAGATAGATTGCATACAAAAGTAATAAGTCTTGCAAACAAAGTGAAAGAGCAAGAAACATAATTAAAACATATGGATGATGAAGCTTCTATAGAGCTGGAGGGTTTTCGAAAAGGAAAGAGAAGCTATAGCGAATTTTCTTATTCTAAAAAGGAGGAATTGCAAAAACCTCTCAAGAAACCTAGAGTTATAGAATAAATGTAGTACATTTGATGTCTATGTACAGACTAATATTGTTGTAATATAAATTGTAAGTATTTCTCAGATCTGCATATATTTTGATATAGTTAATGTGTTTCTAATGTGTAATACAAGTGTAATGTGTAATCCATATGTTCATTTTTCCTATATCTACGAGAGTTTAATGTGCAACCCATACCAAGAAGTGTGTATGAAACTAAAAATGATGAGATATATTATTCATAATATATTCTACAAATGAATTGACAAAATCATCATGTCTAGTTCAATACATTAAAAAATCCCTTCAAAATGGGATTAAAACTAGCCCTTGAAATTTGATCACTAGAGGTTATGAAAAATTAACACTTGGTCTGCCTGACACTAAAAAAAAATCTAAAGGAGAAAGTATCAGGTAAAAAATATGAAATATTAAAATGCTAAAAGGGGAGGAATAATAATAAAAAAGACTCTCCTATTTTATTCATTGAATTTGACAAAGAAATCAGGCATGTGCATGCATTTTACTGAAGTAAGGCAATTTTGGATAGCTTCACTCAAATGCACGCACAGCTTGCATTACAAAGCCAAATTCACTGATTCAAACCACTTAGTGTCTATTTAGGCATAAAAAACCTAAATAATCTTTCAATGTTTAAATTTTGGACATAAAAACTTATGCTCTGCAAGGAAACTCCAAATTTATGTGATTTCCACATTGTAAAAAATAAGGTTGAGTCCCTCGAGAAAATGCACACATTGGCCTATATTTCATGTTATATTGAATAAATTGCACTATAACATAGACATAACAACCTTTTCTACAATCTATTGTACTCATTTCTGTAAATTGTATGCTCTACAGTAAAATCCAAGCCATCCAAAACAACAATTGATATTATTTTCCAATTCTTCATGGCCATAACTAAAAATGCACACCAATTCCAATCAAAGTACACTCTAGGTATGGAATTTGGAAGTTTGCATACAACAACCTAATTAGACTAGTATATTTTTAATTTTAGACACAAAAACTTCTATTGTGAAATAAGAATGCATCCAACATTTGAAATGAGAACAGAACAACTGTAAATGTTGGTTTCTTTTTCACGGGAATCATAGTTTCTCTAGCAAATATTGTATTTATAGAATTTTGGAATGACCAGGACAACTTGGAAAAAGAGGTTGAATTGGATAGTTGTTTGGAAGCCAATCTCATGGCTCTGCAAGTTTGTATCATTTGTATATTTTTTATTATAAGATAAATCACCATCCTTTGTTACAAAAATAAATAAATGAGAACATAACAGATATAATACATTCCCAGTAAAAAAATAGAGATAATGCAAAAATATAACCAAATCGATACTCAAGAAAGTTTTAAAAGGGTCCCAAGAGAATTTTTTATTATATTATGCTTTCATTATAGAGAAAAGGGATATTTTATAGTTGAATCAGTAACATCAAACAACTCCTTCAATAATAACTATCCCTACTACCTATTAAATTCTATTTATAGAGCTCAAGGGTAAGATTGACCATGTTACAAGTGGATTTTATTAGAGTGAAAATGAAATGTTGATTCACCCTCGAGCCAACCCGTCCTCTGGTGTACTTTCCTGGCTTCAAATGAAGATACCAACTACTATGGAACAAGGATAACACGGTAGTGCCACACAGGGGGGGAAACAGGGCTGAAGTGGACATGTTTCAACAATAGGGGTAGAAAGGGAGTCGAAGAGGAAGTTGAATTCTAGTTATCTGGATGGGAGATGCGAGAAGAGAAGAATTATAACAATGATACACATTGCATGAGAGGTCTCAAAAAAACAGAAGGGAAATTCCAATGAAATAAGAAAATGATAAGGAAGAGAGAAATGTTGAGACAAAAATGGATCAGCAGAAAACAACATGCAATACCCATTTAGTGTGGAGAAATTAATAGCTGGAATTAAAGAAATCAATCCTTCTATGCCACCGAGAGGGAATTCTTGAGTTGTTGAAGAGGGATAGGTTATTGACTCAGTGCAGGAAAGACTTCACTGAGTGATGGGAAATGAATTCCAAACGAACATAAAAACCATAAGATGGAATGTAACTTCTGGTTAAATCCATCGAACCCGGATGAGAATGTCTCCAATTCTACCCATTTCACTCATACTATCAGTGAACTCAAATTTACACACATCTACAGCCATACTAGACAAAACTTAACGAACATAGATAATGGAGTAAATACATAGCCTACTGATAATAGTGACCTCTATTTATCAATGTTCCATAAGAAGAATCATGGTTGATAATTGACTACAGCTGCTAGGAAGGAATCAATAGGGTCAATCCAAATCTAGATATGTGTACTGTGTTGGCTCTTCGAATAATTGAAAGGTGGAGAACAAGGTTAATCATGAGAAAATGTTGAGTTCATGCCTGTTGGTTGCAATCATTCTCAATGTCGTTAGAATCTGACTCGATTCAACTTCATCGAATCATAGAATTTGGTGGTCTGTGCTATGTAGAATGTTTTTTCCTTGTTAAGTGACGTATTTGACACTCAGTTGAAAATTCATAATATGACAGGTATAGAAAAGAGAAAACCACCATTTACAGGTTTATAATATTAAATGATGTATTTGACACTCAATTAGTTCAGCATAAAAACTGCCATTTAGAATTTTAGAAAATTAGATGAGTAGCAAAATTGTAAACTGTAAATCAGGGTTGAGTCCCTTGAAGAAATGCACACATTTTCCTAGAAAATAAAAAATTCAATATTAGGGATAGACGTTAAAAAAAATTCTAAAAAAGAAGGTATCAGGTAAAAAATTGGAATTATTAAAGTGCTAAAAGAGGAATAATAATAAAAAAGACTCTCCTATTTTATTCATTGAATCTGGAAAAGAAATCAAGCATGTGCGTGCATTTTACTAAAGCAAGTCAATTTTGGATTTCTCTACTCAAATGCACGTCCAACATGCATTACAAAGAAAAATCCATTGATTCAAACTTCAGAGTGTCTTTTGAGGCATAAAAAACCTAAATAAGCTTTCAAAGTTTAAATTTTAGACATAAAAATTGATGGTCTGCAAGGAAACTCCAAATTTATGTGTTTTCCACATGGTAAAAATATGGGTTGAGTGCCTCAAGGAAATGCACACATTGACCTGCATTTCATGCTATATTGAATAAATTTCACTATAACATATGCATACCAACCTTTTCTACAAACTCTTGGGTGATTCCATGAAGGTGGGTAACACTTTCTAGCGAAATTTGGCGATGAAAACCTGATTTTTTACTCATGTGCTAGATAGAATCCATAGAAATGCATATATGCCATGTGAATTTCGACTTGCAATGAAAAACAAATTGTAGAATATTATGTTGGCTTCCCAATGAAATATTTTTTAAAATATTCCGATGTCATTTAATGTGTGAAATGTTTCTTTTAATGAACTGTGTAACCTTAAAATTTTGAAGAAGTTAATAAGTGGCTCGTGTCCAACCCCAATAATTCAATCTTATATTAATAATTTAAATATATATATGAGCATGATCTACACATAATGCACTGCGGTCTACAAATTTTTTGGTTAATTTATTTCGCAATATACAATTATTTATTATTTTTCGAAAGTGACCACATCTAAATTCAGCATCATTTTATACACATGTTTCCATCCCAGCTTTTTTTTCACTGTTTTCAAAAATTGAAAAACCAAAGATGCCCTTTTAAACAAGACATGCCGACGTGTGGGTTATGCATTTTTACAAAAATTTTGGATGTGCATATTTTACCCTTCGTATTTTTCTTTGCGCTGCTTCGAAGTTGTTTTCTGGTTTTCTAAGTGTATGTTTTAGAACTAATTAAAAAAACACCCGTATGAATGCCAAAACACATGCATGATATCTCAATGGATAGAGGATTCGGTGAAGAATCTATTGGTATGAACTCCACTCAATTTTGTGCCATGAATGGCAGGGTTACACTCCAAGAATACACAGAGAAACATTGATTTTCTTGAAAGAGGGCTAAATCTCTATTTTTCAAGCCCTCGATCGAGGTTTTGTTGAAACCTCAATCGAGGTTTTGTTAAACCCTTGATCAAGGGTTTGTTAAAACCTCAATCAAGGGTTTGATAAACCCTCGATCGAGCTACTCTTAAACACTTGAAAAAAAGCTTTGTACATGACTACCAATATACTAGCATATTTTTTTGGGATATAATCTTTAGCTTATATATATTATCTATGTATTATATATAATATTATGTTCACGTAGGACATTTTAGAAATGGGTTTCAAGGACCCATCTAAGAGAATTTAAAAGAAAAATTACAAAAGAATAAAAAGGGGAAATGGGAAATTATAATTTTTTAAAGATGGTAAATGTAAAAATTAAAAAAAAACGTAAGTGAAAAAATAAAAAAATAATGAAATATAAAATAAAAAAGAATAAAAAGAAGGATACTTATTTTCAACAATGTAATAAATATAAACAATTTAGTGATAATAATAGTGATAAAGAGTATAAATATAAATAATTGTAATATAGTGATAATAATATGGTGCGCCCCATGTATGCGACCTTGTGACCCTCCTTATAACTAGATTTCATGAAGTTTAATTTTTTTCTGGACCAAATATATTAACAAAAACATTGAACTGTATGTTGAAAAGAGACATGGATTTAAACAACGTTATAGATGAGATTGATTATGAATATTGTGTGTAGTGACCAAGTGGACAAACTATTGTTTGTAGTAAAATGACCATCACGTAGATACAATAAACCCTTAAATGCATCCTAGCATGATAACTCAAAACTTTAACCAATAGTTGTGAAACCTTGATTGTGATGCCAGGGATTCACTTTTGGGGTTTTAACAATAATTTTAGAGTCTGTGAACTACATGCATTTAATTTTTTTAATTCTTATATTCAAGTAGTATCATGGTGTGTTTTCATTAGAATTCAAAATATAGATTGTTTATGTCATCAGTGGTTGGTAAGGAATTTCAACATCATTTGAATCCTATCAGCAATATATCCAATGTGTATACAATGTAGTATAGAAATGTAGTGAAATGTTTTAAATACTAAAAATACTTTTCTCCTTCGTATATAATTTTTAATTTTAAAAAGTACAATTACGTGATATGACTTTGAATTTACACTAATTTTTATCTTAATCGTCATGTTCTATTCTTCCCTGGGATTTGGGCTTTAAATATCTAACCCAAGGATCTATACCATAGGTAGATCGTAGTCCTAAGAATCCAGGTTGAGTGGACACAACTCGTCTAAGTTCAACTCATCAAGTGAATTGCATGCATCATTGTCATAGTATTGTTTTTGCATTGAACCAATGAGAGCAATGATGCATGCAATTCAGTTGATGAGCTGAACTTAGGCGAGTTGTGTCCACTCGACCTAGATTCTCAGGACTATGATCTACCTATGGTATAGATCTTCAGGACACATATTTAAATCCCAGAGCCCAATGTGGAATACAACAGAATGATTAAGATAAAAATTAGTGTTACATTCAAAGTCATATCACATAATTGTAGTTTTTAAAAATAAAAAATTATATATGAATGAGAAAAGTATTTTTAGTACCTTTAGAGAAATGAAAATGTGAGCGTGAAAAAAAAATGACCTCATTTCCTTGGGTTATCTCAATGTCCATTGTTTACTCTTCAAAATTGTTATTGTGCCACACATTTGCAGTTAATTTTTCTAGTAAATTACTAAATGACATTAGAATTTACATCAATAACATGTGACTAATTGTTTTGGTGTTTCATAATTCTAAGAGTGGAAGAAAATAAATAAAAGAAAAGGTGCTATGACGACTGTGAGATCCGAAAAATAAAAAGTATGGAAACTAAACATGATATTAATTCTCATTTCGACAAGAATTGAGAATGTTCAAGAATTGAGAATGTTCAATGACATGAATTCAAATGGGGATTCAAAATACAATATGTCCAAGCATCTTTCGGAAGACTTCATTCAATGCATATGGAAATACAATGTCAAGATCAAGCTATCAGTTTGATCAAGGTCTCTAAAACATAGAATTATATGATAATAAAATTTAATAAAACATGATTTCGACTAGAAGAATGATATACTTGTGGCTAATAATACATACCTTGAAGAAAAAACGAGCAACCACATTACTATTGCCACTTCCTCTAGATTTTATGAGTAGATATTAGTCGTAAAGTAATTGGTGTTATAGATGTGATTGATTGGAGTCATACATGTGATCAATCACATCTATAACCCAATTACTCTACAACCCATATCTACAAATGAATATATATGACCATTTTCTATCCAACAAACGAAGTGAATTCAATGATGTGTTTGTTGCCTATTGATAGAAGATTAAAAATGCTCGATCGATGTCCATTTGAACCCTTGATCGAGCTATTTGTTAACCCTCGATCGAGGTCTGAATCTCTCAATCAAGGGTTTATCATAATCTCGATCGAGGTTCCTACAAACCATCTATTGAGCTTTTATTAAACCCTCGATTGAGGCTTTAATAAAATCTTGATCAAGATACGGTTTTTTATTTTTTTTCCGAAATCGCCTTGCCAAAAATTGTAACCCACCTTCGTGGATGCACCCTCTTGTACTCACTTCTGTAAATTTTATGATTACAGTAACATCCAAGTAATCAAAAATAAAAATTGATATCAATCTTCCAAAAGTGCCTCTCACCCATTTTTTCACTGCTCCAGAAAAATGCCCACCGAGGAGAGAGAAAAAAGATCCAAAAGATGAAAGTGATCTTGATGGATTCACCTTGTTGGCCTCTACCCATTGGGTATCTCACTTGCCAAGTTTGAAGAAAAAATGAAGTCACCTTGGTGAGATAGGGTTTGAAGAGAATTGGTTAAGTGCTAACCAAAGAGTTTGGGAGACCATTTGGAAATGCCCGCAAGGGGGTGTTCCTTTGATGATAAAATTCATCAGATGATATGGTCCTGTTCATTATTGAAATGGATATCTAGCTATCCTCATGGTTCTTCTTATGGTGATCACATAAGAAAAATATCAACCTACCAAAATAGAAGAAAAATGTTATCTTGCATACTAAAGACAAAGGAAAAATGGATAAGTGTTGTAAAGAGGTTGAGTGATTCCTGCATTAAGGTTTATGCCTACACTAAGGATGATGTCGACATGGCATAGATGATGACATGGCATGAAGTTGAAACCATTGTTGCATTATGACATCACTCTGGAGAAATACGAAAAATTAGTGAAAACCAGGAAATTGGTCAAGTATGGGAAAATTGGTCCAAGTAGCCTTAAGAGGATGCCCACCACAAATTGTGTGTTGAAGAAAATGCCCGCAGAACATGGGTATATTGTATGCTGTTGTTTTGTCTACTCAACCATGGTCTCATTTTTTCCAAAGAGACACTGAAGAATAATTTATGGACCTGCCAAAACTGTGGTTTAGGGAAAATAGGCCAAGCCTAAGAGAAGATAAAAAATTGTCCAAGTATGGAATTATTGGTAAAATATGCCTATAACTGGCCTTAAGGAAATGCCTGCCATATCTCATAGGATGATGATAAAAATATTCTAAGAGTTTGGATATCTAGAGTGTTGCATGGTGCATCCAACCATATCATTATCTTGACCAAAACGTATTTCAGTAAGAAGATCCCAATCTGCCAAAAGTGCTACTCAGCCATATTTGCACTGCTCCAGAAAAAAGTTTGCCGAGGAGAGAGAAAGAAGCTCCAAAAGATGAAAGTGGTCTTGCTGGATTCACCTTGCTGGCCTCTACCTATTGGGTATCTCACTTGCCAAATTTGAAGGAAAAATGAAATCACCTTGGTGACCTGCGTTTTGAAGAGAACTGGTTAAGTGTTAGACAAAGAGTTTGAGAGACCATTTGGAAATGCCCGCAAGGGGGTTTTTCTTTAATGATAAAATTCATCAGATGATATGTTCATGTTCATTGTTGAAATGGATATCTAGCCATACTCTTGGTTTTTCTTATGGTGATCAGATAAGGAAAATATCAACTTGCCAATATAGAAGAAAAATGTTATTTTGCATACTAAAGACAGAAAAAATGGTTAAGTGTTGTAAAGGGGTTAAGTGATGCTCGCATTAAAGTTGATGTCCGCACTAAGGATGATGCATGCATGGAATGAGATGGAATAAATGATGATGTGTCATGAATTTGAAATCATTGTTTCATTATGAGATCGTTCTGGAGAAATACAACAAATTAGTGAAAATTAGGAAATTGACTAAGTATGGGAATATTGGTCCAAGTAGCCTTAAGAGGATTCCTGCCACAAATTGTGTTTAGAAGAAAATGACCGCACAACATGGGGATATTGTAGGATGTTGTTTTTTCCACTCAGCCATGGTCTCAGTTTGTCCAAAGAGACCCTGAAAAATAATTTATGGACCTACCAAAAATGTGGTTTAGGGAAATTAGACCAAGCCCCAGAGAAGATAAAAAATTGTCCAAGTATGGAATTATTGGTAAAATATGCAAAACTGGCCTTAGGGAAATGCCTGCCAGAATTCATAGGATGATGATCAAAACATTCTAAGAGTGCGGATCTCTAGAGTGTTGTATAGTGCATCCAACCATACCTAGAAGGCTATACTAAGAGGTTTTTCAGACAATTTGAAGACAGTATAAAAGCATCTTCACAATAACCAACATGATAGGAAATGTATATTATCATTTCAAACTTAAAAATTTCATATATAATGAAAAATTTATTCGAAAAAAAAAACCAATTATAACAAAAAAATTTCTCTTACATTTTCGGTGACCGAAACTTTTCTCAGCCTTCCATTTTTGCCCGATCTGTTTTGAACCATTGATATTCTGTGTTATTTAGATTTCATTATTCTCCCTAATTTTTTTTGTTTCCCTTAACTTCTATGCAGCTCACATTATGAAATTATATCTCAACCAACGATCTCGTCATGGATCCTTTTTAACCATCGATTTCTGGTTTCCTTACTAATTCTGTGATTTGGAATATACCTTTAGAGTGGGCATCTTCTATTTGCGAAGAGGTTCTAGGCCGTAGATCCTTACATGATTAGATATGGCTCATTCATCTAGTTATCCCTTTATCTGGCTTTTGTAACCTCCATATTTGTTCTCGCACTCGCATCTTTTGCATAGAAAAAAACATTTCATCCATAGATCTGAGTCTACGATGAATCTAGACCGTTCACTAGTGTGCCTCCTACCAAATTTTGCAATATGCATCTTTTCTATCCTACATGCATGTTCCCATCGCAAAATCCTTAACGATATGAGATCTCCACCTCTTTTTAATCCTCGTCATTCAATGTGGAGGGCCCTGTGGAATTTCGCGACGCCAAGGAAAACTATAAATCGTGTGAGTTTTGGGGAGGTCTTTCCACCACCCCCCCCCCCCCCCCCCCCCCAAAAAAAAGGCCTTTTTTTGGAGGGGGGGGGGGGTTTAAAAATCGCCCCAGAATTCAAATTCTCGGGACTTTTTCAAGTGGGGTTTTAAGGACCATTGCTAAATACCTTAAAAAAAAAAAATTTGGGGGCAAGGGGGGGTTTAGAAAAACCTTCACAAGAAACTTTTAGGGGGGGGTATTTCTAACCCCCCCCCCCAAAAAAAAAAAGTCCTGAGAATTAGAATTTGGAGGGGGGTTTTTAAGGATTGGCCCCCAAATACCTTTAAAAACGTTTTTTTTGGGGGGGTTGTTAGAAAAACCGTCGAAAGCTACCTTTAGGGGGGTCTTTCTAACCCCCCCCCCCCCAACAAAATTCCTGATAATTAGACTTTTTAGGGGTAGTTTTAAGGTCCGCCCCCAAATACCTTAAAAACTTTTTTTTTTGTGGGGGGGGGGAGGGTAGTAAAACCGTCGTAAGCCACCTTTAGGGGTCTTTCTAAACCCCTGCCCCCCCCCAAAAAGTCACGAGAATTAGAATTTTGAGGGGGGGTTTTAAGGACCGCCCCCAAATACCTTAAAAACCTTTTGGGGGGTTAGAAAAACCACCACAACCCATCTTTAGTGGGGGTCTTTCTAACCCACCCCCCTGAATAAAAGCCCTTAGAATTAGACTTTGGGGGGAAGGGGGGTTAAGGACTGCCCTCAAATACCTTAAAATAATTTTTTTTTTGGGGGGGGGTTAGAAAAACCGCTGCAATCCATCTTTAGAGGGGTCTTTTGAACCCCTCCCCCCCCCCCCCCCAAAAAAAAAAGTCCCAAGAATTAGATTTTTTTGGGGGGTGGGTTTAAGGATCGCCCCTAAATACCTTAAAAAACTTTGGGGGGGGTTAGAAAAATCGCCGCAACCCACCTTTAGGGGGGTCTTGCTAAACCCCCCCCAAAGTCCCTAAGAATTAGACATTTAAGGGGGGGTTTTAAGGACTTCCCCCAAATACCTTCAAAACATTTGGGGGGGGGGGGGGGGGCATTTAGCAAAAACAACGGAAGCCACCTTTACGGGTGGTATTTCTAAAACCTCCCCAAAAAATCCTCAGAATTAGATTTTTTTGGGGGGGTTTAAAAACTGCCTCCAAAAGTATTGAGAATTGGACTTTTGGGGGGGTGTTTAAGAAGCAACCCCCAAATATATTGAGAATTGGACTTTTTTTGGGGGGGAGGGTTTAAACAAATACCCCCAAAAGTCCTGAGAATTGAATTTTTGATACTTTTGAGGGGGTTTTTTAAGAGCCACCCAAAAAAGACCTAAAAAAGAAAATATTTTTTTTGGGGGGGTGGTTTAGCAATACCGTCACAAACCAAAAATGCCCCCAAAAGGGTATTTTGTTGTAGTGAATATACCACTTCAACTTTATTCTTATATGGAAGAGTAGGTTGGATTTCTTGTTCTTCACTCTTTGAAGAAAGAGTGGGATCTATTAATGATGGAACCGAATCGACCACTTTATAAACCAATGTGGGTTAAGGTACAATTTATGATAACCTGTTGGAAGCTGCTAGTGGGAAAAAATAATATATTCCAACAACTTTAAAGATTTTTCCATGCAAGGAAAAAGGTACACAAGGTGCATGTCCTTACACAATAAGAAAAAACACTGCAAGCCATCTTTAGGGGGGGTCTTTCTAACCCCCCCCCCAAAAAAAAAAAATTCCCGATAATTAGACTTTTGTGGGGGGGATTTAAGGACCGCCCCTAAATACCTTAAAAAAATTTCAGGGGGGTTAGCAAAACTGACGCAACCCACCTTTAGGGGGGTCTTTCTAAACCCCCCCCCCCAAAAAGTCTTGAGAATTAGAATTTTGAGGGGGGTTTTTAAGGACCACCCCCAAATACCTTCAAAATA
>LPNX011178788.1:8825-19213 GCA_001517045.1 Pseudotsuga menziesii
CCAGTGTCATCAAAATCACTTTCAAACTCTTGTGACATTACTAGCTTTACTTATTCATCTGAGACTAGATCCATTGTTCCTTTTTCATATAGCAACATCTTAAGGGATAAGTTTAGAGATCTTAGGTACTTACCGCGATATCCTTTGAAGAAGTATCGTTCGGCTACGCTGAAGCTCTTTCTTTGGTCAACTGCAAACTCTGTAACGTAGCCTTCTAGCACGCTAGTGAGCCAGAAGTCCACTGCTCTCGTAATCGGGTTGTCAAGATTCTGTACAGTCTGAATCAGCTCCGGTGTCCAGACGATGTTTCTTTTCTTCTTGAAGGTGTTGCTATCTGTCAACTTGGATAACCAATCGAAAAGCTCGTTTCCGTAGGTTACAAAAAATATAGCGTGTATGTCTGAAGCGATGTGCTTCTCTAGCCAGGCCTCTGTGCTTAGTCTCGGACTCCTGTTCTCTTTCTTGGCGAACTCCGTTAAGTCTGAATCCAGCCACTGGTGAAATTCTTCTCGCGTAGGATGCCAACAGAACATGGACTCCCAGTCGTTTAAACCGACAATGGAACCATTTGTTGATTGCATGGGCAGACCCGGGTTTACTATCATTAATCAACAACACCCCAAACTCACTGGCCCTTTCAGCGACAGACCGCGAAGCGATCTGAAGTCTCAACCGAAGTGAATCTAATGGGTTGGCCAAGACTCAAGTGTCTTGGACCAGGTTCTGCGCATCCTACTTCTTTTCTCCTACTCCTGCGCGCCACTAGATCAACTAGCTCTGCGCACTGCTCGTCTCCTTCTAATCGCAGCACTTTTACCCGTGTGATGCTTAATCCTGTGCACGTTGCACAATTTCCTCCCGCGTCACACAACTTCCACTTACTCACTATATTCCCAACCTTACCACATTCCTGCGCACCGCGGAACATCCATCATCTCCTCAACGCTAAGCCCTCAGCTCGCAGTATCGCGCATCGCAGCTCCTCTGCCGATGCGATATCGCCTCTCTGCGATATATTACCACTACGACCTTGCGCCCTCAGCGTTGACTGTGCCGATGTGCGAACCTCTACTTCTCAGAAGAATATTGTGAGTACCTGGTCATTAGAGACAGACGTAAAGGAGTCTTTTAACAGTCTACTGTAATACTTCAACTTATCTTTTATCCTCTTGTATTATCATGAGCAGAACAATACATACATTCATCTACTGCTACTATCATTACATGCATAATAACTAATAACAATCAGCAAATACAATCACATCCATTCAACACATAACACGCAGATTTAACGTGGTTCACCCCCGGGATGGGAGCTACGTCCACCAAACTGTGCTTCTATTATATATCTTGAGGGAAGTTAGCACAGTCTGTTGCACTACAAATGCAGCGCGAGGTCTCTTCTAGATCTCTGATGTTATCTCTAAATTTCCTTTCTCTCAATATCCCTTCCCTCTCTGCTCTCTCTGTGGATGGTTACATACAGACTCAAATGACTCACAGACAACTATGTGTCTGGATCGTTACAACGCAGTCTGTTTGACTGATTCCTCAATATACCAAGCTATCAACTGATCAACTATCTACTAACTGATTATCTAACCAACCCTTTACAATAAAAAAATGCAAGCTTTTATAGGCATCCCGAAGGTCGTGCCATTACAACACTGTGGGCCTGTCCCAACAGTAACCCATACCCTTAATAGTGACAGTCGGTCCTCTCTGTCCTTGAGGTATCCGCTTCCCGTCACACCGCAGCTCTCTGCAGTCTTCCATGCTTCCCGACACTGACCATGGGTACTATGCACCGCTTCTCTTTCTGTCCTTCGTCTTCAATGCTTGAGCCTCGTTGCTCCTTCTTCTTTATGAGGGTCGCTGAGCCCTCCTGTCTTCCGCCACTGCCTTCAATGCAGTGGGTGAGCTTTCTTCTCTCGGCCGCTCAGGTACCGTTGCCTTCTTGACTCTTCTATCCCAAAAAGTCATAGTTTTCGGCTCTGCTCTCCAGCTGGAAACGTGCTACGGCGTCGTAGCTCTGCCCTGTCCTTTTTCCGCCAAAACTTCTCTCTTTCCGCCAAAACTAGCAGCTTCTTCTGTAGCTGCGGGATCCTGCTCCAACACCTTCTTGTGGAGAGCACCAACTCTCATATGTTTCTAGCATCAACTAGAATCATATTCTCTAGATACAACTGAGTGAAAGCACCAACTTCCACTTGTATAGGCTTCAACATGTACATAGAAGATAACACATTTTTCCTAGCACCACCCTTCCACCCTTATTTCTCATATATAAATGTGTTTAGTACAAATTGTAGAAAAGAAGATATAACATTGTATACCAACTCTGTTTTGATCTTCTTCTATATTTATGCACCTTGGTTCCCCTCATTATCTCCATTCTGGATATTCAGAGTCCTCTATCATTCTATAATTCTCACTTTACCGATGATCCCTGCATCAAATTCTCTGTCTGTAGAGAGTGAAATATTCTCTTCCTATATCCCATCCTTTTATAGAATTCAATATGTAACTTATTTACCTGCTCAAGTTCTTGACGGTTTATTTCCATAACTGATTAAATTTTTTGATTCCTTATGACAAACAAGAAGTCCAATCACTGGTTAACCATGAATTTCTGTAACGAATCTTTGTCCTTTGGCTTCTTCCACACTTGTTGTTTTTTGCAACAAATCAGGGTTTCTACACTCCTTGTTCCATAGTTTTGGTTCCACAATACAGGTTCCACCCCGATTATTTTTCACCATTGGTCTTCTTTGGGCTCTGCATGACCGTTGATCTGCTGAGGAAATCATATATCAGATATGTGATTTTTCTTGATATCATTTCATGATTTCCACTTTATGTCTTCCACACATCCTTTTCTACATAATCAATCCACATTGTAAATTTATTGTACAATATTTTTTGACCGTTGATCTTGAATCCGGTGTAGAATGCGGATCCCGAGTTTTCAATATTTTGTAAAATTACTTCCAAGATTTATGCTTTTTGACTTCTTCCTTCCTCCTGCAAAACTTCTTCTGCGTTGTTGATTTCTTGTGCATTTTTTCGCGACCATTGATGTTAGATCCAGTGCGGGATGTGAAACTTAGGTCTTCAATATTTGTTTGGAAAAATTCCAGACTTTTCGCTTTCTGAATTCCTCTTGCAAAAATCCTTTCATGCTATCGATTTCTTCTACACACTTTCTCGACCGTCGATCTGAGATTTGGTGCAAGATGCAGATCCTGGGTCTTCAACATTTTTATAAACAAATTCTACAAATTTCTCTTTCCAGCTTCCGACTTCCTCCTGCAGAACTCTTTCCGTGTCATTGATTTCTTGTGCATGTTTTCCCGACCATCAATCTTAGATCCGATGCGGGATGTGGAACTCGGGTCTTCAATATTTGTTTAAAGAGTTTCCAAACTTTCCGCTTTCTGACTTCCGCTTGCAAAAAACCTTTTGTGCTATCAATTTCTTGTGCAGGTTTACTCCTGACCATCATTTTTTGTTCATCAGATTACCTTTGAAACTTTGCAGATGTGACTGTCGATTTCTTGTGCAGATTCATTCCTATTTGTTGGATCTTTTCATCAGATCATCTTTCAAAATTCATGGATTTTCTCTCGACCGTTGATTTATTTTGCGGATTCATTCCTATCCTTTGGATCTATTCATCAGATATTCTTTCAAACTTTGTGTATTTTCTCCCGAACATTGATTTTCTTTTGCGGATTCATTCCTGACCATTGGATCTCTACATAAGCCATGGATTCTTCGAGTCCTCTATTCCTATGGATCATGCTTTGAACTATGTTGTTCCATCAGCCATGGATTCTTCTGAGTCCACTATTCATCTGGATCATGCTAGGAACTATGTTTCCATCAATGACAACCATATCACACTCTGATCTGTTTTCATGACCGCAAATCCTCAAACAGTCTCCTCCCGACCACAAAAACTCAAACAGATCTTTCTAAACATAGAAGAAGAACAATCAGAAAAGGGAATATTTATTTCTCAAATAGAATATGCTAATTATGTGCTCATGGAGTTTAAAATGGTTAATTGTAAATGAACAACTACACTAGTAGCAATAGGTACAAAGTTGAGAAAATAAGATAAAGGTTCAAACATAGATCCTACACTATATAAGAGACTCATATGAAGTCTCATGTATCTCATAGCAAGGAGACCAAATATTATGTATGTAGTCAGTTTGGTTTCTAGGTTGATGGAGTCTCCCAAAGACTCACATTAGCAAGTTCAAAAAAGGATCTTACAAAATGTTGTAGGAAATTCAAGCCATAGAAGTTTATACACAAGCACTAAGTATATTGATATTTTGATAGGATATTCAAACAATGATTTTGCAAGAAGTTTGAATGACATGAAGAGCACTTTAGGTCATGTTTTTCATAATGGTTTAGGGGTGATTTCATGGGAATCCAAAAAGCATCCACCTATGGAGATTTTATGTCCAATCTAATCCTGCCATATGTATGCATCCAAATTGCTCCGAAGGATAACAATTTTCTCCTATTGTATTTTAAACATGTTACATATATATTTACATGTTGGACATGCATAATAATATCTATAATTCACATTGTTTCTATGTTTTAATTTCATTCTTTTCACTGTTTTCTGCATAATTTGTGAATAATCCCGAATTGTGAGGATTCCGTTAGCTCCTAGATATTGATGTGAATCATATTTTTACATGGTATTATATCTCTTTGGATATTCATATCAAATCCATAGCGTTTGAGTTTCTATCTAGGGTTATTTCCATAAAAAAATGAGTGTTTGCATTGCAAGTGCATCCAATGCGCAAGCATGAATGGAGTAGACTCATGTATTTCTTACCCCATTCAGATATTTCAAATGGAAGGCCAAAATGGTGACCCATATGAGGTCAAAATTCCTCTATAGATTCACCATGGGAATTGAGACCGAGCCCAACGCTATTGTATAAAAATTGAAGTACTTCAATAGACTAGATGAAGCATTCAGGATGCTTTGTCTCAAGATTTTGAGGGATATTCTCTTCCATGTAGACAGTATTACTAAACCCAATGAATTTTGGCTCTATCTCAAGCCATTTTCTGGGAATCCTGATGAGATGAGAGGTCACCAACTGAAAAATGAGTTGATCTCATTGAGCCAACTCACTTTGAGACGATCCATGACTTATTCACAAAGTTCAAATCCTTGGTGCTTCAGCTAAAACAATGTGGCATTGAGAAGAAAGAGGAGCAACTTATATTCTCCATTATTTTGAATATAGGGCCTGAGTATTCAATGTTTGCATCCACATTCCACTCAAGAAAGCTCAGAGCTCAACATTGGCGAATTCCTTGAGTAGTAGATGTCATTGAGTCACTGAATCAAGAAGAAGAAAAGTTGGTGCAAATGGGTACCATCAAATCCACCAAGGATAAAGACCTTGTTGCAGGAGTTTCAAATCAAGCCAAAGGTAATAATAAATCCAAATATTTAAAGCAGCAAGAGAAGAAGTAGGAGAAGCCCAAATATTCATATGGGGTTTCGAATCCTAGCAAGGACAGAGAGAGGTAGAGGCAAGAGAAGGAAAAGTGCACTTAATGTCATAAATTTTGGAATCAAGAGAGTGCATGCATGAATAAAACCATTGACATGATGGAGCAACTCCTTGAGAATAATAACATCCTACTGCTAGAAGGCGCAAGGAAGAAAGAGGGAGGTTCAAGCTCAGAGAACAAGGAAAGATGCCATGCTTTGGTTGTTGGATATTCAAGCTATTCTTCCTTCATCATAGATTTAGGTTTCACAAGGCACATTCCTCCCATGAATGATTCATTCAGGTCCCTACATCCTTACAATGTTCCATCCATCCTTATGGTTGATTATTCAGAAATCCAAGCCAAAGGAATAGGAGGGATTGATAATGAAGATAGCTTTTTCAAAAATGTGTTGTTTGTGCCCGATCTTGAAGAAAACCTACTCTATGTGTATAAAATAACACACATACGTACAACCAAGAGAGTAAAATTTACTTAAAATGATGTGAATATCTCAGAAATATCTACAGGACAAGTTGTTGCAGTGGGTTTTGCTGACCATGATTCAAGAATGTACAATTTCTCTCACTTCCTTCCTTAGTCCCAAGGGAATGTGCTCCTGTCACATGCCAATGAGACAAGAAAGTTGTGGCATGAGATATATGGAAATATAAACTATAGGTACCTCCAATAACTAATCAAGGAAATCATGGTTGAAGGGCTTCCTAGCATCAATTTTTCCAACGACACTTGCAAAGGGTGCATAGTGGTGAAACATGTTGAGTGCAAATATGAGAAAGGAAAGGAAAGGAAGGCTATCCAAGTGAATGAATTGGTCCATGCAGATCTAATAGGGCCTCTTCCCATACCCTCATATGGGAATTGAAGGTACGTGTTTGCTTTCATAGATGATTTCTCAAGGTACTGTTGTGTGTATTTTCTCAAGCTAAAATATGAAGTTTTTGAGACTTTCAAAGTGTACAAATATTTAGTTGAGAATGAATGTGGGAACAAGATAAAGGTTCTTAGGAATGAAAATGGTAAGGATTTTTCAACAAGATTTAAAAAAAAATTGTGAACAATGTGGCATCCAAATGCAACATTCCATTCCCTACACACCACAACAAAATGGTGTTGTAGAGTGCAAGAACATAACTCTCAAGGAGATGGCTACATGCATGATGGAGGAAGAGGATTTGAATCCTAAGATATGGGATAAATATATCAACTGTGTTTCATATGTTTATAATATATATCCACATAAATAATTGGAAAGAAAAAATCCATTTGAGGCTTGGTTTGGTCACAAGCCCAATGTTTCTCATTTCAGGGTTTTTGACTCAAAGGCTTGGGCTAGAATTACTCCTGAGAAGATAAAGGCCTTGCAACCTCAAAGAAATGAGTCCATTATGGTTGTATATTCTAAATATTCAAAGGGATACAAGATATTTTATCCCTCATATCAGAAAACATCCATTGAAAGGAGTGTACATTTCGAAGAAAATCGCATGCAGGAGATCGAACTAGCTCAAGGGGATTTCTCACATCCTCCACTCCATGATGATGTAAGTGATGATTATTCCTATGATTTTTATGATTTTGATATTAATGATGATGACTATGACATTAATTAAGAACATGAATCACCCATTCGGCCAAAGTGGGATGAGAAAACCATACTAGAAGCTGGCGATTGCTGGAGATCTACTAGACTCTAGGAATACTAGATATCAATTTCACAATGCCTTCTTTATTTGTGAATTGAATATTTCAGAGATATTATTTATTATGGTTGGATATGATCCTTAGACATACCAGGAATCATTTTTTGACCCAATATGGAAAACAACCATGCAATAAGAGTTCAAGTCTTTGCAAGACAATGAGACTTGGGAATTGGTTCCCTTGCCCTCTAAGAGGAAACTAGTGCAATGTAAGTGGATTTATAGGAAAAAGTGGTTTCTAATGGTTATAATATAAATTAAGGACATGTTTATTTCCAAATGCGTCTCTCATTCCCAATGAGTGGACTATACAGATACATTTGCACCAGTTTCAAAGATGGACTCTATCAGGCTAGTTTTAGCCATTGTTGCATCTAAGCAATGGGAGGTTCACCATATGGATGTGAAGAGTGATTTTATTCATGATGAAATTCATGAGTATATTTATATGCATAATCCTGAAGGTTTCATTCATGATCCTTCACTTGTTTCCAAGTTGAAAAATTCTCTTTATGGCCTCAAGCAAGCCCTTGGGGCTTGGTATGCCAAGATGGACAATTTTATGCTATTGCTTGGTTTTTAAAGATGTAAATCTAATAGTAATGTATATTTGCAGAATAATGGTGATTTATTTCATGTCATAGTTTTGTATGTTGATGATATTTTGATAACTGGTAGTTGCATTGCTGATATAGGATTAATTAAGTCTTCATTGCACAGTGAATTCTCCATAGTTGACCTTGGATTCTTTAAACAATTTCTTGGCTTAGATATTGAGAAATATGATGTAGGGATCAAGGTAAGAAAACCAAAGTATGTTCTAGGCCTGTTATTAAATTTTTTTAAACGGATGAATGTAAGTCATACAAGTGTCTATTACTTTCAGTAGAAAACTAGGTGATTTTGGTTCATCTCCATTGGTGGACAGTCTGTTGTATAGGAAACTAGTTGGGAGCTTGTTGTATCTTACACACTCTTGGCCTAATTTGGATTATGTTGTAGTTGTTGTTGCAATATATATGTAGGATCCTCATAGTATCCATTGTAAGTCTGCGAAAAATGATCTTGCATTATGTGCAAGGAACCAAACACTTCGTGGTACACTATGTTGTTGGTTCTCCACTAGAACTAGTTGGATTTACTAATTCTCATTGGGATGGAGATTCCATTGACAGGAATTCCACTTTAGGTTATGTCTTCATGCTGGAACATGGTCCCATAAGTTGGTCAAGTAATAAACAACACACTATATCCCTTTCATTAGTTGAGGCCAAGTATAGAGGAGGAGTGAACACAATTACGCAAATGTGTGTGCTTGCAAGGTATTCTTAGAAAACTTGGTATTGGATTTGATTCACACACTGTCATTTGGTGTGACAACCAAAGTGCAATCAATATTTCCACTGATCCAGTACATATATAGAGGACCAAGAAAATTGAGATACACATGCACTACATCTGTATCATGGTGCATGAGTAGGTGATATCCTTGTAGTATTGCCCATATGCAGAGCAAACTGTTGACATCTTCACCAAGAGCTTCACATAGAAGAAATTCACCTATCTGAGATAAGTTATTGGAATGGATGACACATGGTGATGACTGATATTCACTTTCATATTTCACTCCATATCTGTTTGAGAGGGGAGGTTTTGTTCCCATGAGGTTTTCCTCTTACCTTGGTTATATGGACAAATAAATTTTGTAAGAGGTGTCTTGAGCCTTAGCTTCCAAGGCCTCAATAATGTGATGTAATTACAATAAGTCAGGATTAAGGGAAGGTGTTAGAGAATTATACCACTTTAGTACCATATTCATATACCTAGGACACATTTTCATTAGTTCCATGCTTATGTTATATGGTCCAAAACTAGGTTGTGCAGGAGAATATTGGTTCATTTGGTGTTTTGGACTCATAAATGCACCCAAGCGCCCACATTTGACCATTCTAGAGAAAAATGCAAACTCATTAATGGATACTTAGTACTTAGTGCGTTCCCCTTCCCTTAAAACAAGGAAACTGGTAGACTAGAGGCAGGGTTTTGGGAATAGTTCCTAAGTAAGATAGTTTCGATGATCCGGTCCACATGAAAGCTGTAAATTGAAATTCATCCAAGTAGCCCAGTAAAAAGACAACATCTTTCAGTAAACTAGGTCTCTTCTTCAATTCAGTTATCGGGAATGTTTGTATATTTTCTTTCTCAGTTCATTTATAAGTTTTCTCGAATGACATTTTCCAACTATAGAGAGAAAGAGGGGCATAAAATTAACCAGATTATTTTGGATTTTCCCCTTACCAGTGCATTCACAATTGCACAAATCGACTATGGGCAGAGGAAATGGAAAGATCCACCATTAAATTTGTGGATACACATGGAAAATTCGGTTAGCAAGTCATTTTCTTTAGTGATCCACAATCTTGTAATTACTGGCAGTCTATTCATTAGATTGAATGAGTTATTGAATTCAACTAAAGAAAGAACTGGTTGTTAGCCATCTATTTGTTCCCATTCTCGTTTTTTCCGCACGGTTCATTCCCATGGTGACAACAAGAGTTAGTTTGGGATTTTTGGTTTCGAGTCACCTTTCCACTCGAGAGAAATCTTAAATGAAATATTCTCAAATCTTCGGCTCACATGAGAATTCAAGGGCCAATACAAGGAGAATTTTGGTTTTGGAAATAGTACTTGGCCATCCAGAGTCTTCTCACTAATCTCCCTTATTGTTTCAGTGTGCAGGTGTAAGTAATGGGGAAGGACGTAAGAGAGAAGAGATAGGGCCTCAAAGATCTCCCTAATATTTTCCATTATACTCTCCATCTGGAAACTCAATCTCAAATATCGATCTCTTGCAACAAATTTTAGGTAAAGGCATCCAACCAGCCAATATACTTTGAAGTATAATGAGATGAATTTGATGGAGCCATAGTTGGTCCTCTTAAGTCCATACAAACCTTAATCGCTGAAATTCTTGATTTGATTTGATATTGTTTTTGCAATTTTTAACATGAAAAGTCAAAAGATACAATGCACATGAAACTAGGGTTTCAAAATGTATTTTTTTAAGTTTTATTTTATTTCATTTTTAATTTATTCGGTTTTGTAAATTTTTGCAGGTTT
>LPNX011178788.1:29221-90573 GCA_001517045.1 Pseudotsuga menziesii
ATCATATGGGAACTGCCATACTTTGATACCTAGGAAGTAATGCATCATGCCAAGTCTTTCATTTCAAATTCTACTACGAGATTCTTTTTACATCCACTTCTGAGCTTCTCCTTTCCTCTCAAAAATAGATCATATACATACAATACTATATCATGAACCCATCAATTTAAAACTTATAGTAAAGGTTTGAATCTTATTTACTTTGGGTAAATCGCAAGCTCATCAAGAAGCCATCAATTCTTTCATACTATGATCTGGGTTCCTTCTTTATTCCGTATAATTATTTCTTTAGTCGGCACACATGTGTTTTCTTTTCATGTGTCTCAAAACCTGTAGGTTATTCAATATACACTTCCTCTTATATGATACCATTTAGAAAGGTTGTATTTACATCCATTTGATGTAACTTCCATTTCATCTTGGAAGCCAAAGCAATAATGGTTTTGATTGAGGTATATCTAGCTATTGGTGAAAAAGTCTCTTCATATTTAATCCCTTCCTTCTAAGAGAATCCTCGTGTGAAAAATATTACTTTGAAAATTTTAATACTACCATCGACTAAATGCTTTGTCTTTAAAATCCATTTTCAAGAGACCACTAATTTATCCTTCGACCTTTGTGCTACTTCCCAAACATCATTCTTTAATATATCTTGCTATTCTTCTATCATTGCATACACCCATTCCTTCTTCTTTGAGGCTTCTTAAAAACATGTAGGTTCTTCATCATCAAGGGTTTCACATTAATGCTATGTAGTTGGAATGGAGTATTTGTCTATTGCTTCCTTCTAGTGCACCATATATTTCTTCTTCTTGAATCATATCACTATCCCAAGCTACTCTTATCCTTGTTGAGATCATCTCATGAGGTGTCTCTATAGGTTCTTGAGATTATGCCATGTCATGATATTTTGGTATATATTCTTCTTCATCATCTCTACTTGGTGTATTACTGGCTTCTATGAGTTTGGGAGCTTCTTTCTCTTCTTCATAAAATTGTTCTGCATGGGTCTTTCTAGATTTGTTGAAAGCTACATCTTCATCAAATGTGACATCTCCATTGACCTCAATTTAATGAAAACCTAGAATATAGATTTTGTATTATTTTGACTGATCAATATATGTGAAACATATTCATTTCTTTCCTGAAGAGTCTAACTTTAATGTCACGTCCCCACCCCTCACCCCGACGATGGAGAGGGCATGACAAACACACTACTACTTTCAAACAAGAAATCTAGCCCAATGAAACATGAACATAAAAATGAATGCATAAGACATGTAATCACATAAACATATACATTATAAGTATAAATACATAGAGAAAGAAAAACTCATTCATTCAACACATTCAAGCATTCATCATGTTTAGATTAATACGTTAAATATAAATTTAGGGATTAAGCACAATAATACTTATCTTGAAAGAAGTTGGCCTGCAACTAGCTACATCGCTGCAACATTCCACCCAACCATAGGATAGTGTGCTCATCAATCTCTCAACATCACTACCACCCATGATATTGGAATTATTCTACAATGATCTAGGGAACAACACTAGGCTCTCACATAGCCCAAATCATACATCCACAGTCAAGCCAACACAAAGTTTGGTTTCACAGACTGTTAGGAAACAATCCAATAACGTGGGGGTTCCTTAGGCTTACTCAGCCCAACCATTACAAGAATGGGCACAACAACAAGATAAAAATCCAGAATCATCCAATCCAAAACAAAATTTGAGTTTATTAGGCTACAAGGAGCTGGAAAGGCTGTTTGCTAAGCTAGTGAGCTCAACCACAAAGCTATGGACACCTGCACCAGATCTATCTTGGCTTCGAGGATATCTACCCACTCAACACAAGGAAGCATCCCATTCTCTTCTACACAGTCCCTCAAGATATGTCTTCCCTTCCAGTTCTATTCAGGGTGTGCAAAGAAGAAATCTAGCCCCATAGATTTGCTGTGAGGTTCCTTCTCACACTAGGTTTATCAAGCTAGTCAGACCTTATTTCCACTCATAAAATAGTTCATATCAAAACAACAGAGGCATGCACAACAATTACAAAGCTCTGGGGCTGTAGGAAAACATAATGGGATTCAAAATCAGAAGTGTCAACTGAGGAATGACAACCCTATGTCCAAAATAGATTTCACCAATCGAGCAATAGCTTCATGTGGGCGAACGCGTTTCAACAACCACTCAGGAATAATGGTTCTTCTCTTCCACTGTGCAACCACAACAATGAAATTCCCCACCGTGGAATTGTGGGAAAACCACACAAAAATGCCCAACTAATATCCCATCACATGAATGTTCACGAAACCACTTCCCATCCATGGGAAAAACACAGGAACTACCAAAAACATGAATGGGGAGAGTACAATAGCTCCAAGGATGTAACGGAGAGAAAAACATGGATTCCTGAAAGCATCACACACACAGTAACAAAAACGTGAGGGAAGGAGAGATCTGCGAGCTTCCCCCTGCATGAGGAGAATTCAGCTGTGTGAGGGAGGAATCAGCTGCGTGAGGGAGGAATCAACTGTGTGAGGGAGGAATCCGTTTCCTCCTTCCATGTGAATGAGAATAATTCCTAGGATCTCCCCAAAAAAAACGTGAGGGAGACCGACATGAATAAGGGATGGGTGAGGAATCCCCAACATGGGATCTTACTTGCCTAAGAAGACAAGGAAACGTTTTTTTCCCAAAAATGGGTAGTCTTCCCCATCCCAAGGAATTAATTTAACTCAGCCACCTCTAGTTGACTGGGAATAAAATACAAAAATGTTAGTTGACAGCTTGATGGTTTTTCCCCTATTGGTCCAAGGATTTGATTATTCCCCCCTCCATATTTCTTGTGAAATCATGGCCCCATCTCTCTAATGTTGCGGTGAATAGCTAGTTGTGGTATTTTTATTAATTTGCATTTTACATGATGTATCAAACATATATTGTTCCTGGCTAGCACATAAATCATCGACATCGATTTGAATTTCCAAAACATAAAATACTAAATCCATGGTGGGGCCTTTTCCTTGAGCTCCACACCACGATTCATTACCGCTATTTACATCATATGAAATTCAATACCATAGGGTAAAAAATGGGGTGTTAAATTCCCCTCCCCTTTTAATAGTATTTTCCTCAGTGCTTTACAAAATTTGAACCAAAAATGGATGTGCCAATCGCATGGCATCCTCCAGCTCCCATGTAGCCTCTTCAGGACCATAGTTCTTCCTTTACACCCTTATCTGTCCAATGGAATGATATGGAACTTTTCCAAGTCCTTGCTTGCATGAATTAGCACACACCACATGATCTTTTTCTGGTCTTGGAGAATCCTTCTCCTCAGCTTGGAACATTTCCAGTGTCTTTGGAAACATGCAATACCTATTGTCAAGCCCTAAGTAATGAGTCGATTCCCATGCCAGTATTCACAAGATTTTACAAAATCGTAGATGAATCACATGCACATGTATATTGATATAAAATCAACAAAATTTGCCAAGTGAACCAACTACTCATCTGCATAGTATCTTCTTTTGGTTCCACAGGTGTCCGACTGGGCTTTATACAACCATGGCACTCACAACCCTGCCCCACACCACACCTAGGTGTGCATTAAAGGGTATCCAAATTTTTGTAAGCCTCAAATAACCTGAAAATACCTCTTGACCGAGGTCTGGAAGCTCCATTCTTGAGCCCAATACCTCTTTGGGTGCTTCAATGGCAGTTATGTTCAAGAGCCTGCACCTCCTCTAGGTTCTTACCAAGCTCAGGTGCATCCTTTCCAAACACCAGAATAGATTAATTCACATGTCAGATTCATTCCTATAGGATGAAATCTATAATTTAAGATTTTCAAAATCATGGAGGCATCATATTCTCATGTATATTTACAAGAAATCAACAACAACAAAAGTTTGATAAGTAAACCAATACTTATCTATTTAGCATCTCTCAACTGAGATTCAATCATCCCTGCTTCAGAGCCTAACACCTCCTTGGGTGCTCAATGTCATCTCTAGTTTACAGGCCTAGTCAAGTTTTATGGTGTTCACTAATGCTCAGGTGATTCCTTTCCAGGAACCATAACATATTGATTCGCATGTCAGATTCATTTCTGCAGGATTTACTTCTTAACAAGATTTTCAAAATCTTAGCTGAATCATTATGCACATGTGTAATTACAGAAAAGTCAACCAGAATTTGCCAAGTAATCCAATACTTAATTGTATAGCATCTCTCAACCAACATCGAATTAGCCCCTCTTTAGAGCCTAACACCTATCCGGATGCTCAATAACAGCTTTAGCTTAAGGTCCCAACAACTCCTCCAAGTGCTTACTAATGCTCAGGCACTTCTTTTCCGGACATCATAATACATAGGGGTTATCTCTTCATGGAGCCCCCACTCTACTGATAGTCCCCTTATGGCATGAATTTGTGTGGAAATAACTCTAACTGGATGTCTAACACCCTAGGCGTCCCTAGTGATGCATACCGGTGCCTAGATGGAAGGGGGGAGAATCTATGTACCCAAGTACATCCTTCCAGAGGAGCCATGTACTCCTTGTACATGTTTTCATTTTCTCACCTGCATTACATATAGACATGTAGTTTACATCAAAATCCATTATAAAATTTCAATCATAGGTTTCCAAACCTATTCCAAAAACATCCCTTCGAGAAGCTATGTACACCCCATACATCCCTCCAAGGAGCCATGTACATCCAATACATATTTTCATCATCTCACCTATGTTACATACAAGCATGCAGTTTATATGAGATGTCATTATAAAAATAATTGCAATTATAGGTTTTCAAACCTATTCCGAACACATTCCTCCAAGAATCTATGTACACCTCGTACATCCTTTTGAGAATCCATGTACACCCAGTACATCCTTCTAGAGGAGCCATGTACACCCAATACATCCTTCCAAGGAGCTTTGTATCCCATACACACCCCTCCGAGAAGCTATGTACTCCAAGGGAGTACTTTCACCATCTCACCTGCGTTACATACAAGTATGTAGCTTACATGAAATTTAATCATATATTTTCAAGTCTATTTCATGCATACATGGTTTCCCAAATATCAAATGATAATAGCATTGATAGTCAAATAAAAATTTGAGTTCACAATTCTGCTTCCTGCAGAAATAATATTTTTGCATTCATGAGGCCATCCTCATATTGTTTGGATTTTGCAAGTGGGAGCACTCATCCCCTACTTACACATGCTTCCTAAAACCTAGACATCCACGTACAACATGTCATCTTGACACAATTTTGAATCAGCTAAACAATCATAGTTAGCAACAGGAAACTTCAGACATCAAGCAATGAAAGACAAGCATATCCATGGTTAGCATTATTCAAGACTATCATAAAAGATCACAGTCTCCCATAATTAACAGAAAAATTTGCAATATGAAGTTTCAAAACTTGCTTTCAGTCATGAGACCCTTCTCATGACAAATGGCAGCTTCCTGCCCTTGGTTTCGTCGGGCACAACCGTACTTCTATGCTCAGGTCATTCTACCTAAGTTTTCAAGAAGTCCTCATATGTATCATTAGATGAAATTTGAACTAAAAATGGGCCTCCTAACAAAAAAAATAAAATAATAGTTAAAATAATAAAATAATATTTATTAATTTTGGAGGAAGAAAAGAAAAAGAACTACTTTTTTGTTCGTATTTTCGACATATCTCCCTGTGTTTTTACTCAAATTTCGATCGAGAGAGCTCCCTAGATGCAAAATTAAATTCCGCATTGAACGAGTACCCAATTGGCATACTTTTGACGGACCCCGCTACCCCAAAAACAAGAAATATCTGAAAAAAATGTGCTGATGATGTCATCATCACATTTTTCAGGTAGTTCTTGTTTTTGGGGTAGCAAGGTCCATCAAAAGTATGCTGAGTGGGTACTCATTGGATGCAGAATTTAATTTCTCCTCTAGGGATCTCTTCGGATCGAAATTTGAGTAAAAACACAGCGAGATATGTCGAAAATACGAACAAAAAAAGTAGTTTTTTTTATGATACCTATCCCCAAATCTATATTAAAAAATTGTTTAAGACCTACACGATATTTCAAATTTAAATCAATTTCATTGGCTAACACATGATGACATGGAATTTGAATTATGGTTAAAAGTCCCATTTTGAGTTGAAATTTCCCCATATACACAAGGGCCATTCCCTCATGGAACTATAAGTTCACATGGAGGCTTCCTCAGCCTATACATAGAATCCACTTTACCTGGGGAATATCCTTCAATGAACTTCCTGCAATTTCCTGCAAGTCCCACAAAAGATCTTACATCTATTAACTTTTTTGGAGTAGGCCAAATCATTATGGCCTCAATCTTTTTAGGGTCTATAGATATTCCTCTATTTGAGATAATGTGACCCAAATGATGAATTCTATATTTATAGAAGCCACATTTTCTCAAACCTACATACAACTTATGCTTCCTGAGCAATTTCAAAGTCAGCCTCAAATGTTCCACATGTTCTTCCTCATTCTTAGAATAAATAAGAATTCCATCAAGGAAAACAAGACCAAACCTGTCCTGATACTTACTGAAAACATTATTCATGAGGCACATAAATGTAGATGGTACATTTGTGAAACCAAATGATACCATTACAACACCATAATATCCATACCTTGCTCGAAAGGTCGTCTTATGAACATTTCCATCCTTTACTCTTACTTGATGGTCACCAGACCCCAAGTCAAGATTGGAAAAATGCCTTTGATATGCTCACTTGATTAAAGAGGTCATCGATCCAAGGAAAATGATACTTGTTCTTCCCAGTCACCTTGTTCAATTTCCTAAACCAATACACAACCAGGGTGTATCATATTTTTCTTTCTCAACGAAACTGGTGCTCCCCACTGGGACACAGTTGGCCTGACATACTTCTTTTCCCACAACTCTTGCAGCTGCATATTCAGCTCTAGCATTTCTGGTGTACTCACCCTGTAGGGTGTCTTGGAAACTGGTGCTTTACCTGGCACATGCTCAAAGGTAAAATTAATGTCCCTCTTTGGAGGAAGACCTGGAACTTTATCAGAAAAGCATCACTGAATTTCTGCAACACATGACATCCCTCCAACCTAGGAGAATCATTCTCTGGTACCTCCAAAACATGATTTGCATACACTCTCCAACATTTCCCACAGAACTTCTTCAACTATATTGCTAAATACTTCCTTCCAGAGATCACTTTTTGGAAATTCTTTCACAACTCTTAGGTTGCTTTCTTCATCTAAGCACTCAAAAGTCTTGTTGTAACAATCAATATTTTCTCTATGTGCTTCTGAGAAATCCTTTCTAATGATTATATCATAGGATCCAAGCGGTAGAACTCAGATATACCCAAGTGACTAACCCATCCATGACCAATGGACATTGCTTGCCACCTCACTAACTTTCCTTTGGGTTCTAGTGGCTAGTTGATCTAACCATGACCTTCTATGCTTTCACTTATTCAAAGTGCACATCTCATAATTCCAGGGGTGATTTATCAGGTTAATAAAAATAGAACAATCTACCAAGCAATCTACTGCACAAAGTTTATGAATGATCGCTGCTTCCTGACACACAGTTTCAACTTCGCAACAGTGAACATAATCCCCTGTCAATGGCCCAATTCTATATTTTCTCAAGAATCCATCCTATTCTTCACAACCTTCATGGATAGACCATCAAAATGTGCTTCAATATCATATTCATATGGCGTCCCTTCATTCATAAGAAAATGATGTTCTGCTTTCATAATTTCTTCTTCCAGGGTGACTTCCTCTTCATCAAAATACAAGCTTGATTCTGCTCTATAGAAATGTCCTTGTACATTTCTTTTTCTTCCTTTATCTTCTTATTGTATTCAATTGACTTATCTTAGGGGGACGACGGGGGTTAAGGGGCTTGCCCCCTTGTGGCTTCCCTACGCCACTGCAGGGCAGGTTGAGGGCATAGTCCTTGTTTTATTTTTTTGAATCAATGGATTTCATGCAATCTAGTGCACAAATCCATTGTCATTCTTCATTTTTCTAGCCCCTGCCGATCCCATTGAAAACCTACTAAATTTCCCTATTTTGACACATTTTTCAGTCTCCTCCGATTAGATTTCCTTCTGACGTGTCGATGAAATTTCCCAATTTTTCCCAATACGCATTGACAAACTTCACCTTTTTCATCCGATCAGAAAAATTTTCAAAATTTTCTTCGACGTGTCGGTGAACTTTCGACTTTTCCTTCGATTGAATGATTCTACCGCACATCAGAAAACTTCCATAGTTTCCATCAATTGCATTGGAAATGTTTTTATCTTCCATCTGCCGCAACGCATCGAAAAGGTTTCTGACTTTTCGCCACCGTTTGTTGGCTCCAACTTCATCTTTCATTCACTTTTCATTGGCTTGATCTTCATCTTTCCTCTGCCACATGTCAGCTCGATATTCATCTTTCCTCTTTCATCTTTCCTCCACTGCGTTGCGGTTGAAACTTCCAAATTTTTTCGATGTGCATCGATGAAACCTAGCTGATGCATCGACAAAATTCCTCGATTTCTTCCAATTTTCCATACTTAGAAAAAAATTTGAAAATCATTTTTCTTCTTCTGCTAGTCGGCGAAACATTCCACTTCATCCGACTACCTCAAAAAGCTTTGGATGCATTCCCTATTGGATCCCTCTTGCCAATGCAATCGCTGAATCAACTCACCTTCAGCCAACCTAGCTGATGCTTCATCTCTTCTTCAGTGTTCGCAGCCGACATTGTCGCAATTGCTTTTGTCATCTCAATCGACAAAGGAGAATATTCTCCAACCCTTAGAAAAATTCATAATTTTTCTTCTATTAGCTCCTTCTTCTTGAACTCAGAGGTTGGTTCTTCATGGCCCATTGAGGCTGAAAGCTGCAACCTTGAGCTCTGATACCACATTGTCACATCCCCACCCCTCATCCCAATGATGGAGAGGATGTGACCAACACACTACTTATTTCAAGCGAGAGATCTATCCCCATGAAACATGAACATAAAAATGAATGCATAAGACATGTAATCACATAAAGAGATACATTGTAATTATAAATACATAGCGGAAGAAAAACTCATTCATTCAACAAATTCAAGCGTTCATCATGTTCATATTGAACTCCTTAAAATATAAATGCAGGGATTAAGCACAATAATACTTATCTCGAAAGAAGTTGTCCCTCAACTAGCTATGTCGTTGCAACGGTCCACCAATCCATAAGCTAATATGTTCATCAATTTCTCAGCATCATTGCCACCCGCGAGCTGGGCATGATTATATAAGGATATAGGGAACAACACCAGGCTCTCACATAGCCCAAATCATACATCCACAGTCAAGCCAACACACGGTTGGGTTTCACAGAATGTTAGGAAACAAGCCAATAACGTGGGGGTTCCTTGGGCTTAATTATCCCAACCATTACAAGTATTCCCACAACAACAAAACACACATCCAGAATCAGCCAAGCCAAAAATACATTTGGGTTTATCAAGCTACAAGGAGCTGGAAAGTTTGTCTGCTAAGCTAGTGAGCTCAACTATAGAGCTATGGACACCTGCACTAGATCTAGTCTGGCTTCGAGGACATCTACCCGCCCAACACAAGGAAGCATCCCCTTCTCTTCTACATAGTCCCTCAAGATATTTCTTCCCTTCTAGTGCTATTTAGGGTGTGCAAAGAAGAAAGTTATCCCCCTAGATATGTCTGTGAGGTTCCTTCTCACACTAGATTTATCAAGCTAGTTAGACCCTATTTCCACTCCCAAACCAGTTCAAACTGAAACAACAGAGGCATACACAAAAATTACAAATCTTTGGGGCTTCACAAAAACATAATGGGATCCAAAATCATAAGTGTCAACGGAGGAAAGACAACCTTGTGTCCAAAATCGATTTCACCAATCAATCAATAGCTTCACATGGGTGAACATGACTGAACAACCACTCAGAAATCGTGTTTTTTCTCTTCCATTCCCTGTGCAACCACAACAATGAAATTCCCCACCATGGAATTCTGGGAAAACCACACAAAAAATACCACCTGATATCCCATCGCATGAATGTTCACCAAACCACTTCCCAGCCATGGGAAAAACATAGGAACTACCAAAAACATGAATGGGAAGTGCACAACAGTCCCAAGGATTCAAGGGAGAGAAAAATGTGGATTCCTGAAGGCATGACACACACACACAACAACTAAAACATGAAGGAAGGAGAGATCTACTATCTCCCCCCTGCGCGAGGAGAAATTGGCTACGTGAGGGAAGAATCAGCTACCTCCTTCCACGTGAATGAGATTAATTCCTAGGAGCCCCCCCCCCCCAAATGCGTGAGAGAGACCCACGTGAATGAGGGATGGCTGAGGAATCCCCAGCATGGGATCTTACTTTCCTAAGAAGACAAGGAAATGTTTTTCCTAGAAATGGGTGGTCTTCCCCATCCCAAGGCATTAATTTAACTCAACCACCTCTAGATGACTGGGAAAAAAATACAAAAATGGTAGTTGACAGCTTGATGGGTTTTCCCCTTGACATTTGGATTTCCCCTATTGACCCAAGGGTTTAATTATTCCCCCCTCCCTATTCCTTTTGAAATCATGCCCCCATCTCTTTAACATTGTGGCGCATAGCTAGTTGTGGTATTTTTATTAATTTGCATTTTACATGATGTCTCAAGCATATATTGTGCCTGGATAGCACATAAACTGTTGGCATTAATTTTTATTGCTGAAACATAAAATACTAAATCCATGGTGGGGCCTTTTCCTTGAGATCCACACCATGATTCATTAACGCTATTTACATCATATGCAATTCAATACCACGGGGTCAAAATTGAGGTGTTACATTTAATATTTTCTCTTTGGGAACATGTAGGTAAAGAACCAAATATCTTTAGGTGGTTGACTTCAGGATTCTCACCAGTAAACATCTCTTCTAGAGATTTGTTTCTGAGTGCACTCTGGGATATTTGTTCTGAACACATACTACAGTATTTACTCCTTCAACCCATAAATGCATGGGTAGATCTTCATCATGGATCATGGATTTGACTGCTTTCATGATATATCTATTCTTCCTTTCAACTAATCCATTTTATTGAGTATTATAGGGTGTACTAAGCTCCCTCTAAATCCCAACTTCCTTGCAGAAGTCCTTGAATTCTTTTGAAGTAAATTATCCTCCATTACCTCATATCAATATCTTGATATTCATTTTAGAGAGATTCTCCACAAGATATTTTAATTCTTTGGATTTTTCAAATAATTCATCTTCCCTTTTCAAGAAATAGATCCAATTCTTACGTGAGTAGTCATCAATAAAATCAATATAATAGACATACCCACTTAAGGAAGTAGTTGACATTAGCCTGCACACATCTGAGTGTACAATCTCTAAGATCCATTTTGATTTATTATTACTTCTTAGAAATGGATTCTTTATATTCTTACCTTAAGTGTGCATCCTTTGTATACCCCTACATGCTTGATATGGATTTCGGGTAGACCTGTTACTACCTTGCTCACAATTGGTAATGTTTTGCAGTTTATATTAGCAAGTATTCTATGCCATAATTCTCATGGACTAATGGTACTAGCTATGAAAGATGAATGTATATGACCTTTTAGTTTGTAGAGTCATCCTTCTTCAACATTTGTTACAACTGCATCATCTATAGTTCTTACTTTTGGACAAATAAGAGCTTCATGTTATACCCAAATCCTGTCACCAACATGTGATGAGATCCTTAGCCCTTATGTTTTCCCTTAATCCCAAAACTTGGAGTGGAATCTTTCCCTAGCTATCAATTATACTTGAAAAATCCTAGCACCGCACTTTCCCTTTGGATGATAAGAAACACCGTATTCAACACCGCTTGTGTCCTGTTATAGAGAGGCGGTGCCACCACGGAAGTGCTTTGTCTTTGAAGTGGTTCTCACCTAAACCTCTTTGTCATAAGGGAACAAAAGCGGTACCCTTGGTAAAATGGAAAAAAGAGAAGTTTCTCAAGGCTTCTAGAATTTGAGCCTCACGTCCTCCCTTATCCCTATCAATATGGGTTAGTTGGAGTCGATACCTCTCTTGGTAGGATCTTAGAGCCACCTCACCCACAATTATCTCAACTATCCCTATCCATTGAGCCCTATAAATACAAGCTCATATCCATAGTTGAAGGAGAGAACTGAATGTTATTGTTATGCTGTTGAATTGACTTCCTAGTCCAATCCATTGGAGAGCACAAGAGAGCAAGTTGGAGCTTTTGGGGATGATGTGTTTGTCTTGTGGAGGAGTTTGTCAGCACTAAGGCAATGGTTGTAAGCTTCTTCATTATTTTCTTAATGCAAAGCTGATTTCTGGCCCACATATCTGTTGTTTTGATTTCACATGTATATGCTACTGGATTCCTTAGTCACTAGTATGGATGTGTAGATGATTTTCTGGTGGCTTTGATGTTCTTGTTTGTTTGAAATGTTTGTAGGTACACAGGTTTGTGATCAAAGAAGTATTCCAAGTGTTTACAACATTCATGGAAGGTTTTCAACCTTTGGTGTTCACTCATTTGTTCTGGATCTAAACCATTCAGACCAAAGGAACAACTTTTGTCCGTAGAAGGTGCAATATTCCTGATTACAAATCTAGAGAATCCGCTGGGGAACAAAGCAAATTTCAGTTGATCTGATCTTCCTCAGTCCTTGAACACTTATCCGAATCTAGGCTCCAGTTTCTAACTCTCTTCAGTCATATCTTCCATCTGACTTAGTGAATTTTGGTTTGAAACTTTCAGATGTGTTCAGGTCTGAACTATTTTGACCTTATATGCTCTTTTTTACTATCAATTCATGAATCTTTACCTTGATTTGATCAATTTTTAACTTGAATTCCCATTCTCCTGGTGTTTTGGATTTATTCAGGGAGCCACACATGTGCTGTTGGCAACAAGTGGTACCACAGCCTGAGCTTTGTTAGCCATACGCGGTGCCACTGCTTGAACCTCATTAGCTAGAAGCAATGCTCGTCCAGAATCGCTCTGTCCAAGACCTCTCCAGCGTGGTTCCAGGTAGGCCTTGTTCCAAAACTTGTTTTTTGTCATTTTTTGCAAAAAGTGGAGTTTTCCTGCTTTTAGTCCTACACTGTCAGGCTTGTGTGTTTGGATATGAATGCTCATGGTTGAAAATTTTGTGGTAAAATTGGTTTGATTGAAAGAATTCAAAAGCTATATTAGGCTTGTTGATTGTTCATTTTCTTTCATGTTTGTTGGTTGTGATTTTGAAAGTTATTTTTGAAAGCTTAGGTTTTAGTTAGATCTCTTTTCGCTTCTTTTATAAATACTGAAAGAAAAACCACTTGCTTGTCATCTTAATTTCATTTTTTTCCATAGAGGACTTATTTTTGCTTTTAAAAAGAATTTTATTATTATTGAGATTAGGTCATTATTATAACTGAGTATAGGGCACTAGATCTCTGATTAGCCTCACAAGCTTTCAGGTTCTCTTTGTTATTTTCTCTCTCTTGCATTAGTACTATCTTATCAAAAGAAACAATAGTGTCGTTTTAAGTTAGATCTATCTATGTTTAAAAGAAAAATCGAAAAAATAGAGTGCATATGCATGTAGAGTGCTTGTTGTTTTTCTTTTAGGAAAATAGACTCTTACCCCATTGATTGCTTTCAAAAAGAAAAATGTGTTTGGTATGTGTTGCTTGTCTTTCAATTTGATTTGTTCAAAGTACCTATTTGGGAAATTTTAGTTTTCAAAACGAAAATAAAATACTCTCTTTCCCTCCCGTAAGTAGGCATACCTTGAACGGTAAAGTGAAATATTTACATCTACATATCTGCATGGTTTTAATTTTTTTGTCAAAATTCCATGCATTCACCTAACCGTCCACTTTAAAATTAACTCTATTTATAGGATTAAAATTTACATAGCAATTTGAGTGATAGGCTAGAGACATGTTCGAGGGTTGTTAAGTGTAGGAGCTGTCGTTACTCATCGTTACTACATCTCGAGACTCATGCAGTTCTTCCACGTACCGTCGATATATCGAACAGCCTTTCACGTACCCTCGAGGTATATAGAAAGGTACTTCACGTACTATATTGTATATGGGAAGGCCCCTTGTGAACGGTTGTGCATTAGACAACACTAATACTGATTTGAGCTCCAATGTACCTTGTGTATATCACGAGACCCCACTAGGATACCTTATCTATTGGAGAAAATCCCTTTGGCTATCTTGCTTGGAGCCATACATCGAAAACAACATTCGGGGAGATTACTATGCATGTACCCTTGAGGTATATTGCGAGTGGCACCTTCTTGACAATCTTGGTGAGAGATTGGACTATCTGAACTCGTCCTGTCATTTAAGTTTGCTTATTTGTCCTATAGCTTGAGCAGGGAAATTTTTGGTGTGTTTTTTAGTTTTGAGACCCTAGGTTAGATAGAAACTATACAAACTGGCTGAATTAAGATAGTATAGAAGAGTACGGGGCTTTCCACTTGATTTTATTCCTGTTTCAGGAGAAGATCCTATGGAATCTATCGACCAAGGAGCTACTACCAACTCCCAAGTTGGAAAAAATGTGGTTGCAGAAAGCGGAGATCCATATCCTTCGCATAGACCTCCCTTTGTATAACAACCTTCTAGGGGAAATATTTCTTTCTATTCTCCTATGGAAGGTCATGTTGATGATACTACCTGTCTAGATTATGGTCCCAATGCTCCATTTTGGGATACCTCTATGGGACATGCCATTGCTTCATTTGGCACCCATCCAACCTCTTCTGAAGATATTTCACCAAATGAAGAAGAAGGTAGACAATACCAGGAAGCTATTCTCCATGAAAGAGAACTAAACAAGAAAATAGATAGCATATTGGGTACACCACCACCTCGTTCAACAGTTTTTCCTCGTAATTCAGACCCTTGGCCTATGGGATATTGCTCACTTGCTAATTCTATGAAACCCATTGAACCTATTCTGGATCGTAATGTGACTCCACATAATCCAAGTCAAACTACCAACCCCACCACCTCCCATATTATGTCTGTTCCAAATCCTCCTGGGTCTTCTGCACCTGGTGAACAACATTCAATTTCTGTGTCATCAATACCTTCTAGTGTTGGGGGAAACCCCTAGCACAACCTACGTTACCTGTCACTAGAATTGTAGCTAGTCATGGAAAAACCTCTAGTATAGAGAAATCTATAGTTTATGTCCCTCCTACCCACACAAATGTGGTTAATCCCCCATCCAGTTCTGGTCAGCCCTTGGGGGCACAACCTGTAACCAATCAAACCTCTTGTGGGTATGGTTACACAGCAAAGCAAGTACTTGTAGGAAATACTAATTACCAACCTAACCCTATAGGAATGCCTTATGCTAGAATTCCATATCCTGGTAATACTTTCATGCCATGGGGGAAACCTAACTAGTCCTACATGCAAGCTATGCGGGGGATATCTATACATACTACGAGGGGTGCCAGAGGACCACCTTATGGAGGTCCTCCCCCTGGAGGGCCTAATGGTCTTGGAGGGCCTGATAGCTTTCGTCCTTATGGTCTTGGTGGTCCTAGAGGGGCTGGTGGTTTCCCTCCTAATGGTCCCAGAGGGTATAGTGGACCTCCTCCTAGTGGTCTCGGAGGCTCTGGAAGTTTAACTCCTAGGGGAGCTGGAGGGTCAGGTGGTCCCAAAGGCCTTTGTGGTCCTCCTCTTGGAGGCTCTGGAGGTCCTAACGGTCCCAATTCCAAAAATCAACCCCCTACAGGTTGATCTTCTGACGGTTCTTCATCACAACAACATGTCTATCAGTCTACTGATGGTCCTACTAGTACTTATATTCCATATCAATACTACCAGTATGTGCAACCTAATCACCAGTTACATTTCCTAGCAACTTTGGACTTGCCTGATTTGTCCAAGTTGATTAATGATCCCATTCGACATACATTAAAGGAAATTTCAACTCAAAATGGGCCTTTTAACTTTTATTCAAATTCCATGTCATCATGTGTTAGCCAATGAAATTGCTTTAAATTTGAAATACCGTATAGGTCTTAAACACTTTTTTAATATAAATTTGGGGATAGGTATCATAAACAAAACTTTTTTTGTTTGTATTTTTGACATATCTCCCTGTGTTTTTACTCAAATTTTGATCGAGAGAGCTTGTTGGATGCGAAATTAAATTCCGCATCCAATGAGTACCCACTCGGCATACTTTTGATGGGCCCCGCTACCCCAAAAATAAGAAATACCTGAAAAAACAGAATGATGATGTCATCATTACGTTTTTTTAGGTATTTCTTGTTTTTGGGGTAGAAGGGCCTGTCAAAAGTATGCCGAGTGGGTACTCGTTGGATGCGGAATTTAATTCCGCATCCAACGAGCTCTCCCGATCGAAATTTGAGTAAAAACACACAGAGATATGTCAAAAATACAAACAAAAAATTAGTTTTTTTCTTTTCTTCCTCCAAAATTAATAAATATTATTTTATTATTTTAACTATTATTTTACTAGTTCATTTTAGGAGGCCCATTTTGAGTTGAAATTTCCTCTAATGACCCCTCGTGGCCTCCCATTCCAGTAAAGTTACCATTAGACATTCCAAAGTTCGATGGGAAGCAGGGAGATGATCCAAAAAACCATGTCATGCCATTCCATTTTTGGTGTTCTTTGAACTCCCTTATAAATGATTCAGTTTATTTAATACTCTTTTAACAAACTTTGATTGGTATCGCTGGGAAATGGTACATTGAACTTCTACAACATTTGTTTGTGGATTTTGTCTCTTTGGCAACTGTCTTTCTTACACACTTTCAACTTCATATTCATTATGAAATGGGTATAGATCTCTTAAATTATTTGTGGCAGAACACCTCCACCCACATATCCGATCATATCCATGAGTGGAGAAGGCGTAGAAGACTTATTAAGGCTCCTATCCCGAATCAACTGTTAGCTGATTAGTTTACTAAATCTTTGTTGCCTCCAATTGCTCGAGATGTGGCTATGGGCGGTATCATTACCAAAGAGAAAGCCATTAGTCAAGCCCAATATCTGGACTTGGTTTATTCCCAGTTCGAAATGTTGTATGACTTGATCCCTCACGCTCCTCACCCAAGCACCGATCTTACTAAGCCACTAGCAGAAACCCCTGTTGATGGGATTGTTGGTTCAATGCAATCCCCGTCAATAGCAAAACCTGCTAAGAAACCCAAAAATTCCACCCCTACTCCTTCAACTCCCAAGGTTTCTACTGAGGTAAATTCCATTCAGAGTACTCAAACCCCTGACAACAATAAAAAGAAAGGTAAAGCAGAAAAAAAAACTTGGAAACTAGCAAGAGAATCCAAAACCAACTATCAACGAGAACGATAAAGGGAAAAGAAAAGAGAAATATCCATGCATGCTATGTGGAGGTGACCACTTCATGAAGGAGTGTCCTTGTCGTGAATAAATCACTCAATTTCTAAAAACTAATCCCGCACCCGTAGCTCTCACGGATCCTTTTCCCTCTCAACAACAGCTGACAGACCACATCTCTCATCAAGGAAATTCTAGTTCTTCAGAGGAAATTTGCATGATGTCCTTGGACACTATTAGTTTTCAAACTCAAATTCAGAGTTATGAAAAACCCACAGATAAGAAAGAATACAATTCTTCTTTAGGAAAAGCTCCCTCTACTGATTCTCCCGAGTCCTTGTCTATTGTTCCCCTAACCATCGAGAAACCTAATATCGACATGGTTTGCATCCACCCAAGAGTACTCTTAGAAAGGTTGTTTTTAATCCCAATGCCCGAGCTACCCAATTTTATAATGTCATTGAAGATCTTGCTCAAGCATCATGTGTAATGTCTACCTTGGAAGTACTCCAAATTTGTCCTACACAGCGCAAAAAACTTGTTAACTGCGTTAGGAGCTTTAGACCCAGACAACACTAATTTGATTCATTTCAATGTCGAGAACTATAAGTCTAGACTACCTCACAAACTTGCTTTCCTAATCATAATGAAATTAGTTGGAAATAAAGTCTTTAGAACTGTCTTAGACGAAGGAGCTTCAACTTTGGTTTTGTCCCTATCTTGTTGGAAAGCTATTGGCTCTCCCAAGCTTGTAACATCACATACGACTCTGAAAGCCTTTGATGGAAGAGGTTTCCAGCCTGATGGTCTCATACCAGCCCTTGCAATCGAGCTTTGGGGAAAAACTGTTTCTATTCAAGTGGAAGTAGTAGATGCTCCATTAGACTACAACCTCCTTTTAGGAAGAAATTGGTTTTATGCCATGACTAATGTCGCTTCGATGGTATTTTTAATTGTTCTATTTCTGCATATAGGGAGGATTGTCACCATTGACCAGCTCGATTTCTTTATGCCGGATGTTACTACCTCTAAGGCTAATAACATCCCTATGTTAGGCCAGTCCCCTCCTCCTTACTAGTTGATTGGGGTAGGCATGCTAAAGGATTCGTCCCTTATGGGTATTTTTCCGTCAACTCCTCCTAACACAGACACGACGATAGTAAATATGATTTCGTCATTTGATTATGATCCAAAGGGAAAAAAAATTGTTGATTCTACCTCATTGAGTTTGTATGAAGAAATGCACAACGTATCCGAACCCTTTCTGATGACCACACTAATGAGCTTCATCTGGTGTCTTTGGACCCTTACCACCTGCCCTATTGGTTAGAATCCTTTCTTCCTATTCTGGATTATCTCTCCTAGAATTTTCCTTTTGATGAGTCCATTATGGAGATCGTGAGTACGAATGAGCCTATATGGGAGGATCATAATCATAGATCCTCATTCCTCCCCAACACCAGTTCGGTAGACCACGATTTTGCATCCCATTTCACTACTGATATTGTCAAACACCTCAAACTCCTATACTGTTGCAGAGCATGGATTCTAAAGGAAACCTATGCAACATTACTCGAACAAATCCAATTGACATATCAGCCAAGCCTGGCACAGTTGAGAATGTTCATGTTGGGAATAACTACTCAGCAGAAGAATCTGAAGCATATCGAGTACTTTTCAAATAATTCCATGATGTTTTTTCCTGTTCTTACAAATAAATTTCGGGGATAGACCCATCCATTCTGGTTCATGAAATAAAAACCTATCCCACTGCAAAACCTGTCAGGAAAAAACTGAGACAGGTCCATCAACGGAAAGTCACAGCTATCAAAACTGAAATAGAAAAACTTGTAAAAGCAAGGTTTATTTATTCTATACCCTTGAAGGAATGGGTATCGAATGTCGTCCCTATCAATAAAAAGAAGGTCACCAATAGAGTCTACATTGATTTCATAGATTTGAACAAATTTTGTCCCAAAGACAACTTTCCCACTCTGCATATCGACCAGATTATCAACAACTATGACGAAAGTGTCATCTTTTCATTTATGGATGGCTTTTCAGGTTATAATCAAATTGATATTTGACCCACTACTAAGCACAAGACAACATTCATTTGAACTTGGGGAACCTTTACATATAGGAAGTTACCATTCGGACTGAAAAAATGTTGGAGCTACTTTCCAGCGTGCTATGTCCTATGTGTTTCACGATATAAAACATATTATAGAACCGTACCTTGATGAGCTCCTAGATCATTCATAGCGATGGGAGGACAACCCTAGTAATCTTAGAGACATTTTCCTGAGATGGAGTCATTATAACATACATCTCAATCCTCATAAATGAGTTTTTTGCATTGAGATGAGACATCTATTAGATTTTATGGTTTCTAAAGATGGCATCTAGATAGATCCATTGAAAATTTCCTCTATTTTAGCTCTACCAGCCTCAACCAACCTTCTAGAACTCCAAATTTTGCAAGGGAAGGAAAACTTCCTTCGCTGTTTCATGTGCAATTTTACAAAGAAAACACACGGTTATATGCGTCTCCTTATTAAGGACACTTTGTTCTTTTGGGATGACCAAGCCCAACAAGCCTTTGATAATCTCAAACATGCTCTAACTCACTCACCTGTGATACACCCCCCATATTATTCAAAGGATTTTCTCTTATACATTGCTGCCTCCACTACTACCATCGCTATGGTTTTGGTGCAGGAGAATGCCGACGGTCAAGATTACGTGATCTACTATGATAGTAAGAATCTCATGGATTCCAAAACTCAATACTCATGCGTGGAGAAATTAGCATTGGCCACGATCATTGCTGTTCAAAATTTCATCACTACATTTTGCTCCACACAACCACCGTATTGGCAAACAAGAAACCTATGTATTAGATCCTGACTCTTCAGGTGCTTGGGGGCAAGTATTACTGATGGATAGTTATCCTACAAAAGTTTGATCTGGAATTTTCCAAAGCTACATCAAAGAAATCCTTGGTATTTGTTGAGCTTATGTGTGATTTTCCTTGTGCTTCGACGGAATCTGAGCCCATTGATTCATTCCCAGATGAATTCATGTTCCTGATAAGCACTATTGACCCATGGTATGGATATTTTCTCATTTATCTCCAGACACAAAGATTTCATTCCACTCTATCCCATGACGATCGCCGTCGTATCCATCACCACGCAAAATACTACCTCATCTTGAATGACACCTTGTATCGATGTGGTATTGATTTCATTCTCCAACGATGCGTTACCCATGAGGAAGCTGAAAAAGTTTTGAATGATTGCCACTCTGAAACATGTGGCGGTCATATATCTGGGATGGCTACAGCCCAGAAAATCCTTCATGCTGGCTATTTCTAGCCTTTAGTCTTTAAATATTTTCACGAGGATATTAAGAAATTCGAACCCTATCAACATTTTTATCCAAAAAAGAGCACTCATCTTGCTTCGTTACACCCCGTCATTGCCGTCAGCCCTTTCACTAAATGGGGGATCGATTATATGCATTGCAAGCCTACCTCAATCGGGGGGCATGGTTACATCATCGTAGCCATTGATTATTTTACAAAATGGGTTGAGGCCATGCTTACATATGCAGAGGATGGTAAGACTACCACTCTCTTCCTATTCAATCATGTGATATCAATATTCAGAGTCCCGTAGTCCATAGTTACTGATCACATATCACATTTCCGTAATCAAGTGATGGAGGAACTAAGTGCCAAGCTAGGTTTTCGTCATGAAAACTCTACGCCCTATTATCTGCAAGCTAATGGTCAGGTCGAGGCCATTAACAAAGTTTTGAAATGATGCTACATCCGATGGTTGGAGACCATAAATCCAACTAGCACCATATTCTTTTCTCCACTCTTTGGGCTTACAGGACTTTAGTGAAAACAACTACTGGTTTCACAGCTTTCTAGATTTTCTATGGACTAGAAACTGTCTTGTCGATTCAATGTCAGATTCCATCCTTGAAACTTGCCATTGAAATTCTCCCAGACACTTCCGCAGAGGAAGAGATATTTCTATACTTGAACAACCTTGACGAAACTAGAAGAGATGCTGCCTTAGCTAATGAGGCACACAAGAAATGTGTCAAGGTGCAGTATGACAAGTCTGTCCAACCTCGTGCCTTTAACGAGGGTGACCTAGTTTTGACCTATGATCAGAGATATAACAAACTAGGGAAAGGGAAGTTTGAATCCATGTGGTATGGTTATTTCATCATCTCCAAAGTTTTATAGAAAGGGGCCTACGAGCTCGTGGACTATGATGGAATCCCCTTAGGAAAACCTCGCAATGGGTTGTACCTGAATAGGTACTATGCCTAGATATTTTTTGTATAGTACCTTGTATATATGTATATTACTTGACTTTTAGTGTGCTTAATTATTTCCATTATGGTTTTGAGTTTAGTGTCTATATCTGTTTATACCATGTTTTGGTCGCAGAGCAGATGGCTTTCTACGGCTTCACTGATGGTGCTTGCCACCACACCTTGAATCTTGCCTCAACTACTTGGGTTCTCTATTCCCCAGCTTATGATTTGGTCATTTTAGGAGCAGTTTGTATTGGTCCCGCTACCAACAATATTGCTGAGTATCGAGTAGTCATTGGTCTTCTGACTGAAGCTACCTCCAAGATGTTCGCAACTTGGTAGTATTGATGGACTCACAACTTGTGGTTTGTCATCTAAACCATGTCTATACCATTAGGAATCCTATGCTTCTCCATCTCTTCTAGAGGGTACATTTATTAGAAAGGTCATTTTAAACTATCACCTATAGGCATATCCCTAGGGAAGATAATGCAATTACCGACTCATTGGAAAATTACATCCTAGACTGGCATATTGCCCATTCATGACATGAAAAATCAAACATGGTTCACTGTAAATAAACTGTAAAAGACACATAAAACTCATATAAAACACATTCACCATTTGAGACATATAAACACCAAGGTAGAAGTATATATCTATCTATCTATCTATATATATATATATATATATAAACATGTTTACAAAAAATAGGTCACAAGACCTCAACTAAAGCACTTAGGATTTCATGTAAAAAATCATCATACAAAATTCCTCAAGCTATCTATCAGCTTTCAGTGAATACATCATGCGCCCTATCATCTAGTGATGCTCATGGTAACACATGACTGCCCAGGATACTCGACGTAGTAGTCTGCTGAAACGACTCGGTACTCATGTAGTAGGCATCTGGTACCTCAGTGGGAGGTCATCGATCGAGGCATCTAGGATGTCTAGAGTAAACCTCTTGAGTTTCTCCTCTAGATCCCCTGTCACATCATTGCCCTATGGTACAAAAGAGGATCTGGCTCACCTGTCTAATGTGGAGGCTCCCCCAGGTTGTGCTGCTACGACATCTACATGAAAACATTCAAGTCTCATTACTACACATAAAAAATATAAAACATCAAAACATAAAAACACAATTTCCATTTTAGGATTTTTGTTTCTTACCGTTATCACCCCACTGTCCACTGGGTGGAAGCGGTAGGTCTAGGTCACCACTAAAGTCAATGTCCACATATGCATAGTCCTCCACCATGAGGAGCTGATCTGTCAACCATTGGAAAAATGGGTCACCAAACTTTACCTTTCCTCTACCAGCTCATTTGCAGCCCATGATCTTGATCCATCTCAGCATGCGAGGGTCTCGTGCCCTTAACTCTATAAAAACCACCTAGGGTCTCATCTGGGGGACCTGCTCAAATAAGAAACATGCTAGAATGGAACTGAAATTGAATTGCTTCATCTCCCCCTGCCAACACTTGGTCAGCTGATCCTTGAAGATTGGAAGTAGAGCTTCCACCTAGTTGAATACTGTGGGCACCATGGCCTCTATAGCATAGAGCATATGCACTCTACATGCCTCGCGTACCCCTTGGCTTCCCACCACTACTTTTATGGGAGTTTTCTTCCCTTCTATCCTAGTCCCAAGCATACAATGGCAGTTTATCAACTCCTGAGTAGTGATGTCCCCTCCATGGGAACTAGTTAAAGAGATGGGAGCACCCCGTCTCGATAGGCCTATCAGGAAGTAGATGTCCTCTACTTCAATTGTCAATATATGAGCACCAACCTTAAAATACTATTACTCTGGATTCCACATCCGAAGTATATGCTCTAATAGGCACTCATGTGATACCATGTTGGGTGTGCTGAAAAACTTTAGAAGACCACAGTCTCTCAAGGTGGCTATACAACCCATGTTTCATTCGGCAAATGCATCATCATTGTCATGTTGCCTCTCTTTCCAAATTACCATTTTTGATCAATGGGAACCTGTCAAAAACCATCACAAGACCAATTAGAAACATTCCCAATCATTCAAATCATCAAATTTGATCTAGTTTGGCTTATGCATGCATTTTTATTTACCCACGGCCAGAAACACCTGTGTCTCGTTGAGGATAGGCGGTGGAATAGCCTGTGTCAAATGTTTTAGGTGCAGTTCTAGTGGCGTACCACTTATCCCACAAGAGATAAGAACGGTGCCCGCTTCCATGGTTTTAGGGCTCACCTAATAGGCCCAAAACACCACCAAAAATAAAATATGAATGGATGAAATTAAAGAGTAGGGTTTAAGCTATTACCTGGAACTGATGGTGCAGAAATCCGATGGTAGATGCTCCCGAAATTAGCAGTTGAAAATCTAGCCAAGAAAATGCTCCAAAGGCTCTCCACTATGGGTAAATGGTAAAATGTTTTGATTTTTTACTATTTACATACCTTTTATACATATTTCAGGTTTTGACATCTCATAGTTTTGTTTTTAAAATCAGTTATTACAAGAAATATTTCAGTCATGATCCTTTAATGTCATCTATTGGAGAGTTTAACAGTTTTTTTTAAGTCGTTGTAGGATAAAAAGCGATAGCAGTAAAAGTTTTGGGAGTTTGTTTTTGACTCTTTTGCACTACCATAAAACGAAAAAAGTCTTTGAGCATTTATTGCGACACTTTGGTCATGCTCTTGAAACTTAGCATCAAAGGTCCGAGTCCTTTTCTGATTCTTTTCAGATTCGTAAAATCCCTCATCGTGAAAAGAGACCTAGTGGAGTCTTCTTTAAACTCTTTTCGGGAGCCTTAAATACGACAATATTGTCAAGTGATCTTGTCTTCTTCGTGCTCGTTAAATCACTTGAAGAGTCATTCATCTAACGATAGGTTATCACTTTTTCGGTTCAGACGAACTATTTTTATGAAAAAGGACCCTGTGGAGTCTTCTTTCGTGGTCATTCAGACTCTCTAAACATGAACGATACCAAGTTAACTTTCATTGGACTCGTTAAATTAAACATTGAGAGACCCTCTTTTGGGAATAAACCCATCCGCTCTGAGGTTCGTAAAACATAGCATTTGGACTTGTCTTCAGACAAGCTATAACAAGTGCTTGTTACACTCTTTGAACTCGTAAAAACAAAAAGAGGCACTCATCAATCATGATGGGGAAAATGGGAAGGGAATCATTTTGCAAATAATTGGTAGTTTGTCATTACCTTTGAACATGGCACTTGTTTGCATATCATTTTAGTCAATTGAGTATTCAGCTGATTTCCATGACGATCCACTTTCATGAGTCATGTCACTCCGTTGAGTCTTTCAAAAGAATGCATTTTCCACCATTGCACTGTGTTCTTGTCTGGTCTAGTCATGCTACCAAGTATTTTTTCATGCCACCCGATGTTCAAAGGGAAGCTAAAGAAGTTTAAGTCTACAGTCAAAATAGTCTCTATGTCAGTAATTTTGAGTTAGTCTTACGGCTACCTTATTCGCATCATTCCAGAACTTTGTTCCGAGTTTCGTGTCGTCGATGTGGGATTCATCATGGCCCTCCTTCGACGAGACTATTCTTATCGAAAACATCTCATCATCCAGAAAATAGTCTTAGAAACAAATTTAGTACCTTGAGATATGTATGCCTCAATGATAGATTCTCTCGCTCTTGACATAGGTTCACATCATTGACCTTTGATTGATAGAATCGACTGGGTGTTCAACATCAAGAAATCTATTCACACTCAGTATATTTTACTAGGGTACCTTGGGAATCATTGACATCAATGGTGATATCCCTCACACTTGTTAACGGTTCACATCATTGGCTGGTAATCAAGTGGTTTCTACCATGTTCGGCTTCAGAACATTGTAATCACATGGATAGAATCTTACTTTGTGGAAAACGAGATGAAGCCCCTGGGTATTTGTTTAACACTCATTGATTTCCCCATGTTACGATGGATTTTTGTATATCTAGCATGGATCCACATTTGTATGGTCATGGCTATGCTCAAATTTGGATACAGTATGACATAGATCTACATTGTATTATGTTGTATGTTTGATAGTTATGTCCAAGTTTGAGTCCTCTATCACATGGATCTACACTGTATTCTAGTAGCCATGGTTTTTTATTCCTCTCATGGATCTGCCTTGTATTGGTCTACAGCCATGAATTGGTTACATTTGTCTATGAGTCAAAATTATTGATGTACTACAGATTCCTACTCGACGAAATTCTCCGACCGAGCTAACACTCTCACCTCGAAGTGACAACTTGTTCTCTCAAAGCTCTCGCTTATTGTATCCCTCTAATCCTCATGCTTTCGGGGGCATTCAGTTATACCCAAATCCTATCACCAACATGTGATGAGATCCTTAAACCCTATGTTTTCTCTTAATCCCAAAACTTGGAGTGGAAACTTGCTCTGGATATCAATTCTACTTGAAAAAACCTAGCATCATGCTTTCCCTTTAGCTGATGAGCGACACCTTATTCAGCACCACCTGTGTCCTGTTATATAGAAGCGGTGCCACCACAGAAGTGGTTTGTTTTTGAAGCGGTTCTCACCTAAGTCCCTCTGTCATAAGAGAACAAAAGTGGTACCCTTGGTAAAATGGAAAAAATAGAAGTTTCTCAAGGCTTCTAGAACTTGAGCATCGTGTCCTCCCTTATCCCTAATAATATGGGTTAGTTGGAGTCGATATCCCTCTTAGTAGGAAATTAGAGCCACCTCACCCACAATTCTCTCAACTATCCCTATCCATTGAGCCCTATAAATACAAGCTCTTATCCATAGTTGAGGGAGATAACTGAATGGTATTGTTATGCTGTTGAATTGACTACCTAGTCCAATCCATTGGAGAGCACAAGAGAGCAAATTGGAGCTTTTGGGGATGAGGTGTTTGTCTTATTGAGGAGTTTGTCAACACTAAGACAATGGTTGTAAGCTTCTTCATTATTTTCTTAATGCAAAGATTATTTCCGTCCCACATATCTATTGTTTTGATTTCGCATGTATATGTTACTAGATTCCTTAGTCACTAGTATGGATGTGTAGATGATTTTTTGGTAGATTTGATGTTCTTGTTTGTTTGACATGTTTGCAGGTACACAAGTTCATGATCAAAGCAGCATTCCAGGTGTTTACAACAATCAGGGAAGGTCTTCATCCTTTGTTGTTCACTCATTTGTTCTGGATCTGAACCATTCATACCTGAGGAACAACTTCTGTCCGTAGAAGGTGCAATATTCCTTATTACACTTCACCATCTACAAAGGAAAATCAGAAGCCTTTGTTCTCTAAAGATGATAAAGAAAGAAGTTTCTTATTTAGACCTGGAACATATAAGACTTATTTCATTTTAATGGACTTACCTAACTTTATCCTGTGAGAGGCTTCTCCCATTCCTTTTATAGGATATTGATAGTCATTTCAAAGCTTCACTTTGTGTGTATAGTCCTTCTGAGTGAGGTATGAGAGAGAATATTTGTGACCTATCGTATGTTTGGAAGCACCACTATATATGATTCAAGTATCACTTTCATGAGAGATTGATCCTGCGAGGAATGATATAATAAAATATTCTTCATTACATTTTTCATTCTCATCAGTATTCTCTTCATCTGATTCATTCTCTTCGGCTGCATGGGCATGGAACTTTTGGTTCTTCTTATTGAACTTGTTTTTGTTAAGTGGACAATGTGTGGATATATGTCCTAACTTATGACATGTGTAACATTCATAATATGAGTAATCCTTCTTAAAAGTATTCCCTATTTTTCATTCATGTGACCTTATTGTAGGAGATCCTCGATCCTTCCTTTTGTTTCTCCCATTCTTTGTATGCGCAACTAGAGCTTGATCATAATCTTATTTTAAATTTATTCTATATTTTCTAACCTTCCTTATTCTTGTACACATTCTTCCCATATTTTGCTGAAATTGGTTAGAATCTTCTAGAACATATTCCTTTGAGGAAGGAATCCCATTCTTTTGGAAGACCATTTAGAGTGGTCATCAAAACTTCAACTTCTTCTACCATGTCACTAATGGCTTCTAATTGTTCTTGGATTTGAGATACTTTGGAAAAGTATGACTGCATGGTTTCTTCCTTTTGCATCTTCACACCCTTGAGTTGGTTTCTCAAGTTCATTCTACGTTGATATTCTTCCCTTCAAATAGATTCAGTAGTTCATCAAACATTTCCTTTGGAGTAGTCTTTGAAGACACTTGGGGGATCAAATGATCCTTGATAGAGTGAGATATGATCCTCTTGTATTTGATCATATACTTCTTGTGCTTGGATTTTTCCTGATATCCCTATGGTTCCTTAACCTCTTCTTTGATGTATCCATCTAGGTCATGTTTTTCGAGAATGAACATGACTCTATACTTTTATTCTATGAAATTCTTTGCTCCAATATTTTCATCAAGGCTGGTATTGTTTGTCATATTTAATGAATAAGAACCTAAAATGGAAATATAGAAGATAGTACTTATCAATTTGAGGAATGATTCTAGAACTAGCTTTAGGATGACCTAAGGTTTGATCGTAAAACCCCAAATTTTTAGTTGAGATCACTTGTAGAGTTGAGTGGAGGGAAATATGAACCTCCCAAAGTCGAGCTAGATTGTATCTTTCATTTCTGGAATATGTGGATGGAACCTTGAAAACTCAAATGCCCTAGTTTCTCCCGGTAGTAGTGGTAGGTAAAAAAATGAAAATCCTTAGAATTGAAAACTACTTTCACAGAAATTTTCTCCTTCCTAGGGCGAGTTGAATGGAACCTCCTTTTCAGCTGATATATGGAGGAAGGTGCCTGGAATAGTGAACCCTAGCTTGTTGAACTACATGATGAGATGTTGCACAATGTCTTCTTTCAGGTTGGCTCTCACACTATGTTAAGTTTTCTTTTCAAATATGTTATGTCAAAACAAAACATAACAAACTATCATACACTAGTGTGTATCCTAAATCGTTAAGAATGTTAATTAAGGAATACCAAAAGATGCTTTTTTTATTAGATAGAGTTGCTCACATCCTATTGAAAATATTATTTTTTTATTGTAAAGTAGTTAAATGAGTCTACTCACTGAAAATATTTGAGCTCGAAAAAATGAAATCAGGACAATTTTCGATCAAAAATATAAGTTAACTAGTCGTTTTCTTAAAGCAAGCATAGTCACCCAACCGAAATTTCCAACCCATGGTGAGTTTAACATAGGTTAAGCATATGGAGATTTGAAATTGCATTAAATTAGCACCGTTTGTAACATTCTTGGAAGTGTAAGACATGCTAGGAATGGGTGGCAAAGTTATGATATGAGCCGCCTTTAGATCTACGTGGTGGAATGAAATCAATTGAGCATCCATGATCGATTGAGCATGGTGGGTCATTTCAAAAAATTTCGTTTCTCATGAATTTGAATGGGTGTTTTTTATAACAATGTGTTTTGTTTTGGACTGCTTGGTGTTTTGGACTACCTGGTACCATGCAACATAACCAGAAAAACATATAACATAATTCTGATTATGTAAAAACGTCTTGTGGATACCTTTAGAATTTTAAATTGGCATAAGAAGCAACATTACTTGATGGTACTCGTTTGGCGTGAAGTCTACCAACATTGACTCATCCACACAAAATCATATTATTTTGACTTAGGTATGCTTGCATTCTACTTCATCCAGTCCCATCCTTATCTCAAGTGATAGTAAATTGCACTTGCCTGTCACTTATGTTGATGGTAAAAAATGGAAAGAATTTGAATAGTAGCATATAGAGTAAGATTGTAATGAATATGCTCTAAAAAATTCAATAGAATGCACTTGGCTGATATGGCATTGTGATATGGATTTGCATTATTAGTTTCTCATATAGCTTTGATGTCAATGTTACAGTCTGTTATTGTGATAGATGTTAAGATCAATATGTGTATATTTATCGAGCAATGAAGCTTTTATCTATTTTGGGAAAGTTGTTAAGTCATTTCTACATTCTACCGTAGTCTCGAAGGTTGTTTTTTTTCATTACTGTTAAATTTGTCTTTCACTTGGTTTTTGGCATTGTTGTTTAATTTGTCTTTTAATTTGTATTTCACTTGGTTTTTGACATTGTTGTTTAATTTGTATTTCACTTGGTTTTTGACACTGTATTTTGTACATCATCTTCATGAGTTTATAAATATTTCCATCTTCATGAGTTTATAAATATTTCCACGTTCTACAATTAGTTTTTTTATTTTTCTTGAAAAAGTGCCTGATGTATGTTTTTTTACAGAGCATGAGATTTTTAGTCTTAAAATGATTATACATATTGACCATGAAGATACCATGAATTTATCATAATAGAGTATCATAGTATAGGCATTAAACATATACTTATTCGTACATTGTAAGTATTTTGGTGAAATTGAAATTAATCACTAAAATCCTGATTTGTTATGTAAAAATAGAGTGTTAATCTACAAAAATGGGCTTAACAAAATGCACGCAATAGTCCATACATATATTATTACTTTAAATTAATACCATGGGATTGAAGACAGATATATGTTTGAAAAAAACCTCTTTCAATTTCCTAAAATTATGTTTCATTTGTACACAGTTAATTTGACAAAATAATAAATTTTATGTTTGGAACCAAGTCTTACCATTTTCATAAAAATGCCCTTCCAACCATCACTATTGAGTATTTTTGAGTTATTTAAGTTGGAAATGGTGTGTTTTACTATTTTCCACCTTAATGTACATATAGGTTTTCAATTTGGGTTCCAAAAGTGTTTGCAGTGTCATTTTTGCAGAGAAGGGGATTTTTAGATTTAAAATGAGTCAACAAATTTGACCATTCATATATTATGACTTTATTATAGTAAAGACTATCATACTTTATGCATTTTTGATGTACACATTCATAATTTGTAAGTATCTTGGTCAAATTCAAAATTAATTACTAAAATACTGAGTTTTTATGTAAGAAACTATTAGAGGAAATTTCATATCAAAATGAGCCTCCTAAAAAAAATTAATAAAATAATATTTATTAATTTTGGAGGAAGAAAAGAAAAAAACTATTTTTTTTTTGTATTTTTGACATATCTCCGTGTGCTTTTACTCAAATTTCGATCAGGGGAGCTCGTTGAAGGTGTAATTAAATTCCGCATCCAACGAGTACCCACTCGGCATACTTTTGATGGACCCCGCTACCCCAAAAACAAGAAATAGCTCAAAAAACGTGATGATGACATCATCACATTTTTTGAGCTTTTTCTTGTTTTTGGGGTAGCGGGGTCCATAAAAAGTATGCCGAGTGGGTACTCGTTGGATGTGGAATTTAATTATGCACCCAACGAGCTCTCCTAATCGAAATTTGAGAAAACGATCAGGGAGATATGTCGAAAATACAAACAAAAAAAAGTAATTTTTTTTATAATAACTATCCCCAAATTTATATTAAAAATGTGTTTAAGACCTATACAGTATTTCAAATTTAAAGCAATTTCATTGGATAACACATGATGACATGGAATTTTAATTAGAGTTAAAAGGCCCATTTTGAGTTGAAATATCCTCTAAAGAGTGTAAAACTAGGCTTACAAAAATGCACGCCACAGCCTGGGCCCATAGCACCAGGATAATATCCTACTTATATCATACTATAAGTATTATACATGTATGAATTATTATATTTTATAAGTAGCATTGTGATAATTGGAAAATAATGTCTAAATTCATAATTTTGTTTTGTAAAAACAAAATGTAAATCTGTAAAAATGGGCTTATAAAAATGCCTGCCATAATGTTTGTAGAGGTAATTTTAAAAACCTAATTCCATATACCTGGAGCTATATATACTATGGACAAAAAAATCCTTCATAATTTTTAAAATATGTTTATTTTGTGTGCAGTAAATTTTTGAAAATTGCAATTTTTTCTGTTTTGAACTTTATTTGACTAGGTCTGTAAAATGCACGCCTAGCCCTCATTGTTTAGTATTTTTGAGTGATCTCAATTGGATATGGTGTTTTTTATTGTTTTACACCTTCATGTACTTCTATTTTTCTAATATTTCCTAAAAACATGACTATTGTGCAAAAACATTGCAAGGCTTCCTTGCAAATGTGAAATGCCCACTTAGTCCACTGAAATGCAAGCATACGTTCCATCCTTAAGTATTTTAAAGTGGCTTAAGTTGGAGAATAAATGCTTATTCTTCTCATGTTCTTACACATGTCCAAATATGTCTCATAATATTTGCATGAAGACTAGATATGTCTCATAACATTTGCATGAGGATCTTGTAGCGGCCCCACAGCCTCAGGATAATATTCTATTTATATCATACTATATGTATTATACATGTATGGATTATCATAATTTATAACATTAGATGAATTTTGAGGTCTAAAATGGGCCTCCTAAGGAAAATAATAAAATAATAGTTAAAATAATAAAATAATATTTATTAATTTTGGAGGAAAAAAGAAAAAAAACTACTTTTTTGTGTTCGTATTTTCAACATATCTCCCTATGGTTTTACTCAAATTTTGATCGAGGGAGCTCGTTGGATGCGGAATTTGATTCTGCATCCAACGAGTACCCACACTGCATACTTTTGATGGACCCCGCTACCCCAAAAACAAGAAATATCTGAAAAAACGTGATGATGGGTACCCACACTGCATACTTTTGATGGACCCCGCTACCCCAAAAACAAGAAATATCTGAAAAAACGTGATGATGGGTACCCACACTGCATACTTGTGATGGACCCCGCTACCCCAAAAACAAGAAATACCTGAAAAAACATGATGATTATGTGATGATGGGTACCCACACTGCATACTTTTGACGGACCCCGCTACCCCAAAAACAAGAAATACCTGAAAAAACATGATGATGTCATCATCATGTTTTTTCAGGTATTTCTTGTTTTTGGGGTAGAGGGGTCCGTCAAAAGTATGCATGTTTTTTCAGGTATTTCTTGTTTTTGGGGTAGAGGGGTCCGTCAAAAGTATGTAGTGTGGGTACTCAATGCGGAATCAAATTCTGCATCCAACGAGCTCTCCTGATATAAATTTGAGTAAAAACACAGGGAGATACGTCAAAAATACGAACAAAAAAAGTAGTTTTTTTATGACAAATATGCCAATTCAACCATTATGGTTGATTCAGTTTATTGGAATTCTATTGGTTCTTGAATTCCAACTCACAAGAACTTATTGTTGGCGCTTTTTCCTATGAGGCCCATTTTAGACCCCAAATTTCCTCTAATGATAGCATGGTCATAATTGAAAAGAATGTCTGAATTCACAATTTTGTTTTGTAAAAGCAGAGTGTAAATTTGTAAAATTGTGCTAGAATAATCAACCCATAGTTACCTACATTAGACGTTAATTTAATTATTTTGTCTTATTACCTAGTTTCCTAGATTCCATTCTATGCTAGTTGCCTTCTACATGTCCTAGAAGTCAACACATGCTAAAACTGAGTCATGCAGTGCTTGGGAAAACATCGTAGAAACCCAATTTAGCATGTCTGCTTTATTCCAGATTCTCTAAAGTGCATATCTCCTTTTTCTGAAAAGTTGCCTTGTTTTATATCTGATTTAAGGCAAAAGGAAAAGCTAGACTAGGTGTAGTTGACTTGTTTTTTTCCCACATCATCCTCCCTCCTTTTCTCCAAATAAAATCATGCATGAGTTGTCTTGCCACCCCTCTTTAGCTTTCCCACTTGACTGAGAAAATTCATGAGCATCTACTTAGTTTTGGAAACTGCTTTATGCACCTATGGGGGATTTGACTAGATTTGGTAAGACTGTTTTTTGAATATTTCAAATAGAATCTTTATGTATTCGATTACCTCATGTGATTATATATTACAACATCCTATTACTTCATAATTTTGTCTATTGTACACTTACTCAATACAGATTAGTGTTATGCTCCAATTTCAGTCTCCTTTTTTGCATGTTTGATCAGCAATTTTGTGAGTGTAATTGTTCTATCTCTTGGGTTCAATTTACAGATGGTATCAAAGCCTTTGTAGATCGATTTCTCTCCTTCCAAATTGTTATTACATGTTTGACATCATTGACTGGGAGCGCATTCTACTGCCTGGAGGGCAGAGTTTCTGAGCTATGGACCAATCTCAAAAGATAATCTTGACTCCATTCAATTTTTTTGAGTGGAAAGATGAGATGGAGATATTTTTGAGAGCGAAATGTCTCTACAGGGTAACTATGGAAACTGAGTAATATCCCAATACAGCTGCATAGAAAATTAAATGGCACAACAGGAGGGATGAGGCCTAGGGTCTTTTGTGTTTGAGCATTTCAAGAGACCTCCTCTTCCATCTTGATGGATTGACATCACACAATGACGTGTGAGAGAATATAGAAGAGCCTTTTGGAAAGGAATATGAGATGAGAGGACATCAAATCGATAATGAGCTGATATCCTTGAGTCCTAGTAGCTTTGAATCATTGCAACTCTACTTTTCCAAGATTAAGGCCCTTGTTTTGCAGTTGAAACAGTGTGGGATCGAAAAGAAGGAAGAGAAAATAGTCTTGTCCATACTCTGTAATCTTGGTCCTAACTATTTAGTGTTTTTTTCTACCTTCCATGCCACCAAGTTAACATCTCTATCCTGGAAGATGCCTAAGCTTGCATAGTTCATGGAATCCCTCACACAGGAGAAAGATAATTTGGTGATGATGGGCACCATCAAACCTTCCAAATACCAATCATTGGTTGTTGTAGATTCAAGGGTGCATTCAAAAAGCAAGAAAAAATATAAAAACCCACTTGACCAAAAGAGAGACAAGTCTAAGTCTCAAGAGGAGCCCCAAGGTTCCAAGAAGAACTCCTAGAAGAAGAAGAACAAAGGAGAAATGAGAAAGTGTGCATACTACAGTAAGGGATATCATCCTGAGAGCTCTTGTATGAAGAAGCAAATTGACATGTTGACCCAAATCCTAGAGAAGAATAACATCTCCCTTCCTGATTTCTCAAAGAAGAAGGAAGGAGGATCAAATTTAGAAGACAGAGAGAGAGTACATGCCTTGGTTGCTGGCACATCAAGCTCACCTAGCTTCATCATAGATTATGGAGCTTCTGGACACATGGTTTTGACAAAAGAGACATTCTCCTCTCTTGACATGTCGAAAGGACCACCAATAGTTTTGGGAGATGACTCTCTCACTGACAGTTTAGGGAAGGGTAGGATTGATCTTGACCATGGAAGTTTCAATAATGTATTGTAGGTTCTAGGTCTTGCCTCTAATATTTTTTCAGTGTATTAGATGACTCATACTGGGTCTCCAAAGAAGGTCATATTCTCCCCTGATGATGTTGAAATCAATGATATTTTGAATGGTAAATTCATAGCAAAAGGTGTTGTTGATCACACTTCGAAGGTATACAAGTTTTCCCATTTTCTACCCTACTCAAACTGCTCTGTTCTTCTGATTCATGCTAGTGAAGCAAGCAATCTTTGGCATGAAAGAGTTGGCCATCTTAAATATAAGTATATTTCTGATTTGAGTGAAAAAGATATGGTCATAGGGTTACCAAAGATCAAGTTTTCTAAGGGAGCCTATCAAGGTTGTATCCTAGGAAAACACCCAGAGCATAAGTATGAGAAAGCTAGTCATGAGAGAACCTCTACATCTATTGAGCTGATCCACAGTGACATTGCTGGCCCATTCCCTCATATGTCCATGAGCCAAGCCAAATGTGCACTGACCTTCATAGATGACTTTTCCAGGTATTGTTGGGTTCACTACCTAAAGCATAAGTCTGAAGTTTTTGACCTCTTCAAAGTCTTTAGAGCCTTGGTTGAAAACCAGTCTAGGAGGAAACTCAAGATCCTTAGATATGACAATGGTGGTGAGTATGTCAAGTCTAAGTTCATTCAAAATTGTAAAGAGGCAGGTATTCAGATGCAACATTCGATCCCTTACACACCACAACAAAATGGTGTTGCTGAGATAAATAATAGATCACTGAAGGAAATGACAACCTGCATGGCTAAGAATTTGCCACCAAAGTTTTGGGCCGAGGCTAAAAATTATGCATCCTACATATAGAATAGGGTGCCTCATAAGAAACTTGATGGTATGACTCCTTTCAAAGCTTGGAGTGGGTGTAAGCCAGATGTGACCCATTTTAGGATTTTTGGCTCAAAGGATTGGGCTAGAATTCCAACTGAAAAGAAGAATGCTTTGCAATCCCAAAGTCAAGAGTTCCTATTTGTTGGGTATTTTGAATATTAAAAAGGGTACAAGATGATCAACTTGAGAACTAACAAATATTTCATTGAAAGAAGTGTTCAGTTCCAAGAAGAGCCTTTAGTAGAAGTAGAAGTTGGAGAGTCTTTTTCACCACCAGAACCATTGATTGTAAGTGGAGAGACTAATAATTTTGCTGATTCTGATATGTCTGATAATGATGATTTGATTAAATATCCTAACAATCCTACAAGACTAAAATGGGCAGAAAACACCATTCATGTAGCTGGGGAACTAGATGGAAATCCTAATGACACTAGGAGGACTAGATCTCAATTTGTGAGAGTGCCTTTTGTGTGAAATATCCTCTATTTGCTGAGAAGGGATTTATGATAGTTGAATAAGATCCACAGACATATGAATATGCGGCACATTATCCAAGATGGAAAGCATCCATTAAATAAGAATTCAGCTCGCTCCAGAAGAACAAAACTTGGGAACTGGTCGATCTTTCCCTAGGGAGGAAACTAGTTTAATGTAAGTGGGTTTTCAATAATAATTTTTCTCCTGATGGTTCACCTTAGAAATATAAGGCAATGTTAGCATGAAATACACACCTCCTATGGACAAGAGCTAGTTCCCTAGTTTGAATGGTTCAGATCTAGAACAAAACACAAACACAGAATGCTAGACTCTCCCTAGATCTGGTTAATCACTTGAATGGAATGCCACGATGCTTCATTAAAAGGTTGTCCTTGATATCATTGAATCTTACTGTAGAATAACCTGTAAAAGATGGAAGAAAACAAATAAAACATGATAGAATACAATATAATCAACTAGATCTATGCTCATGACCAAGGAATCAAGCAATATATACAAATGAAACAATAAATATGGGAAAGAAAAGACACTCTTTATTAATAAATGATTGAAGAGACTACAACCTTCATGCCTTGGTGTTGAAAATTCCTTCCAATGGCTCCTTGCCTCCAAAGTCTCAAGAATGATTTTGATAGAGTTTGGGTATGCAACACAATTCTTCCTCCTTTTTCCCATGCGAGGTGAGCCAGTATTTAAAGGAATGGGAGCATAGGTATGGTTGAGGAACTCATGGGTGAGGTGAATATTAGATCCTAAAAGGGAGGATCTTGAGCTCCAGTTGGTCCTAAACCATAGGGATGAGGCTCCACGGAGGCTAGCTTCAAGAAGCCTCTCGAAGCTTCTCTTTTTTTCCTTCAAAACTTGAGCACCGCTCTTCCAATGAAGCAAAAAGGCGGTGATAAGGGGGACACTTCTTCTTGTAGTAGGGCTAGAAGCAGTGGCACCACTCTTTTCTCATGTATCAGGAGTGTTGGTGGCTCTTTGCTTCTAGGGTAACACTTTTTGTCAATGGGGAAAGAGCGTTACCAGTTCAAAAGAGGGAAAATTGCAAGGGGTTAATTTATTCCTTCCTTTCTCTAGGGAAAACTTTGAGGGATTGGAGCAGACAAGGGGATACCTATCTCATAACATGAGGGTGATAATATTTTGGTATAACAGAGATGCCCCCTAGAGTATAATGGCTAGAGGTAAATGATAGGCAATATACTTTGAAAGAACAAGGTATAGTGTTGAGGCAAAGGTCCAAAGGTTGGAACTTCTCAAACATCACCAAATTTCTGCAGCATATTTTGATACATGTCCCAAATGACTCATAACACGGCTGCTGACCAATATAACATAGATCCATGTTAGATAAAAAAAAGTCTTGGCTACTAAAATACAACGTATATCTATGCGAAGAAGACTCAAATTTGAACACAGCTACCAGACATACAATGTAGATCTATGTCAAATAGATGTAAATCTGAGCATAGCCACGACCATACAAATGTGGATCCATGCTAGGACTCATACAATATGCTGCATCATAACCTGGGGAGAAAGATATGAATGTTTTTAACAAATACCCAGGTCTTCGTCTCGTCTTCCACAAAGCACGATTCTAACCATGTGATTACAATGATTTGAAGTCAAACATGGTAGAAAGCAATTGATTGCCGGTCAATGATGTGAACCATTAACAAGTGCGAGGGAGATTACCATTAATGTCAATGATTCCCAAGGTACTCTAGTACAATCTACTAAGTGTGAATATATGTTTTGATGTCGAACACTTAGTTGAATCTCTTGATCAAAGGTCAATGATGTGAACCTATGTCAAGAGTGAGAGAATATGTCATTAAGGCATACAGATCTCAAGGTACTAAATTTTCTTTTAAGGATAATTCCTAGATGATGAGCTGATGTCGATAGGAATAGTCTCGTCGAAGGAGGGCCATGATGAATCCCACATCGATGTCATGAAACTCGAAACACGATTCTGGAATTTTAAGTATGATGTAACCATAGGACTAACTCAAAATTAACTGACTCGAAAAAGTTATTTTGATTGCAGGTGTAAACTCTGAAAATAGTTTCCCTTTTTAACATAAGGCGGCACGAACGAAGACTTGGCAGCATTGAGTTGACAAGGTAGAACACAATGTGACAACGGACAATGAAATCTTTGAGAGACTCAAAGGAGTGGCATGACTCATGAAAGCGGATCGACTCAGAAACAAGCTGAATACCCAATTGACTGAATGAAATGCAGACAAGTGCCATGTTCAAAGGTGACTAACAACTACCATTTGATTTGCAAAATGTTTTCCCTTTCCCTTAATTTCTCCATCATGATTGATGAGTGCATCTTTTCATTTTTACGAGTTCAAAGAAGGTAACAAACACTCGTTTTAGCTTGTCCTTCAGACAAGTCCAAATTCATATGTTTTACGAACCTGAGAAAGGAGGGGTTCATTCCGAAAAAAGGTCTTTCAATGTTTAATTTAATGAGTCCAATGAAATAAAACTCAGTGTAGTTCATGTTTAGAGAGTCCGAACAAACTAAAGAAAACTCCAAAGGGTCATTTTTCATATGATTTGGTCCCTAAGGCCCGAAATAGTATAAAATAATACCTTAGAGAACTCTTCCAGTCATGATTGGCTGGAGTGTTCCTTTTTCGTAAATAGTCCATCCGAACTGAAAAAGAGATAACCTACTGTCAGAGAGGCGACTCTTCAGATACTTTTACGAGTATGAAGAAGACAAGTACTCAAGTATCTTTTCACATTTTAAGAGTCCAAAAATATCTTAAAGAGGACCCTATTAACCTTTTTCATGTTTGAATCCAGAGAACGAAAAAGTGATAAACTAAGCTCAAACCACTTTTCATGTTTTAACCAGAGTGCAAAAAATGAAAAGCAAGCTGAACACCATCTTACTGTTTTTAATGAGCTTGAAGATCAATTGAAAAAATGATCAAAGATTGGTTTCATTTTTACGCAAGCTTGAAACCAATGGGTAAACTATGCTTGAAAAAATCGCATTAACATGATATACAGAGGTTGGAAGATTTCCCCTAGCATGATTGCTAGCGAAGCTTACCCCTAGCATGGTTGCTAAGGGCTCGACATGCCCCCCAAGCTTCGTTATTCTTGATGATTCTTCTTCCATACCCAACCTAAAAAACCTAGTTACTAATGTGAAAATGTTCACCAAGGGAGTAGGAAGAACGAGAATTGGGCAAGTGAAAAGAAGGTTCAAGTTCTAACACTAAAGGGAAGACTCGACTCAAGGGAAGGAAATCTGTTTCATTTTTACACAAGCTTGAAATAGAAGGTAAGTATGATTGGAACATGGTCTCATTTTTATGCAAGCTTGAAACCAAAAGTTAAACTATGCTTAAGGAAACCTATTTCATTTTTTAATGATCTTGAAATAGAAAATGAACTATGCTCAAGAATGGTTTCATTTTTATGCAAGCTTGAAACCAAAAGGTAAACTATGCTTGAGGAGATCCATTTCATTTTTTAACGAGCTTGACATAGAAAGGGAACTTTTCTCATAAGCATCTGTTTCATTTTTTAACGAACTTGACACAGAGAAAGAACTATGCTCACCAACATGTTTTTATTTTTTAACGATCTTGACACAGAAAAAGAACTATGTTCACCAACCTGTTTAATTTTTTCACGAGCTTGACATAGAATAATAATTTATGCTTGTAGGAATTTGTTTCATTTTTTAATGAGCTTGACAGCGAATGTGATCCGGATTTATGTGTGAACGAAATGAAAGAACATATATAGAATCATAATAACAGACATTTTGCAAAGATAACAAAGATACAGTAAACACATATTCTATTAAATGGCAAAAATAGAACAGACTGTAATACAATTGTTGGAATGGTGGTAGCTATCTCTGAGAAGAGATTTGGCCGCTACGCTCATTTGTGCCAAGATCCATACAAAATGAGGTCAAAGAGGCCTATTTATAATAATAATGATATTAGAACCCCAAAAGTCTCGGGGTCATAACTTTTGCATACGATCTCTGATTTGGGCGTTCGATAGCTCGTTGAAAAGGTCTATCTAATATTTACAACTTTTGGTTGGCCAAATGCATACCAATGGTAACTATTTGTCGCCAAATATCCAAAAAATGTCGTTTAAGGCCTCAAAACGGCCCTGGAAGTTTAGGACTTGAAAAACTGCAGTAAAATAACTAGGAAACTGCCACAATGGACAATTGTTTTGAGCCAGTGGAATAGGTGGGTGGACACCGATATCCATCTAGATCAATCTTCCCTCCTTAGGAAGCAATGGTCTCCATTGCGTCGAATCCTGTATCATATCTTGAACTGTGTGTTGAGTTGATCTCCTAGTGCGACATTTGTTGGAGTGAAGAGGTTGCTTTTCTTTGGCATCCTGAGAGGGCTGTAATTGTTATCTAGATGATTTGTTTCTGGATGAGCACCTTGAATGTGTGGCCTTGCATCGTAGAGGTACTCGGATAGATGAGGAAACAATGGCTCTATTTTCTTCTTGTGTCTGATGAGCAGAGACACCCTTTGCAGAGGGTGTGGTGGTCTCTGTGATCTTATCTTCTCCTTGAGACGCAATTGTGAAGAGGAATAATTTTCTGGTGTGGGAGCTTGTCTTCCTACCCTATGTGACTGTAGCAGGTGCAACTGTCTCTGGGATCCAGTAGAGTTGTCCTCCCAAAGTGACAATGACACTGCGATGCCGTGACTCATATACAACATGACGCTTCCACATATATGGTTGTCCTAAAAAAACATCACATACTTCAAGTGGGGCCACATCACACAGTACCTCGTATTTGAAAGGCTTGATTCCATATGGTAGGAGGCATTGTTGATTAATGTGGATACCTCATCCTTGGCTTAGCCAACTGATACTGTAAGGTTGCGGGTGTGGTGTTGTAGAAAGCTCCAATCTCTTGACGACTTCTGCTGAGATCAGGTTCTTTTGGTTGCCGTTGTCAACAAAAAAATGTATAGGCATTCCCTTCACCCACATATGGGAGTGGAATAGGCACTCCTCTGCCTATGACTCTTCAGGATCCTCTAGTTGAATCTGTGCGGTAGCAACAGTGGCAGTGGGGTCTGCATCAACGATTTTCCTCCCATTGTCTGTGGCTGTGGCATTGGGTTCAGAATTAGAATCAGGATCTGATTCTGAAGATTTGATCTCAGCCACTAATGACTGCTTTGAGTGACATTCATCAGTTTTGTGCCAAGGGCTTTTATGAAATTCGCACCACTTACCGGTGTCCTTATTTGTCTTTTGATCTCCCTTATTTGTGTGTGGCGGGGACTGGTTTTCATTTTCTTTTGCTGTGTTCTATGGGCCAGGGTTTCCCTTGCCTTGGTTCTGCGGTGGATTCGCAGGTCCAGAGTCTTGATTGTTCTTTTGTCAAAATTTCTCCTCGATTTTGACAGCATATCGATAGGAGGATCCAAGTGAAGAGACGTCAAGGAATTCCATCTCAGTTCGGATGTACCAATGTAGAACACTGTGATATTTCAGGATTAGGTGCCGCTCGGAGTATTTGATACTCAACCTTGTCCGCAGGGTATGAAATTTGTTGGTGTACTCCGACACCGTCTGGTCCCTTTCTTAACAAAGAATGGTCCATTGTGTGTACTGGTCATCATAGTTTCCCACAGGGTAATACTGTTCCCTAACGACATCTATGAAAGAGGCCCAAGTGGGATTTGTTTCAAACATTCCAAACTCATCTAATGAGTTTTTCTCACAATAAGTACCCCACAAATTTTGGACATGGGGGACTGCCTTAAGGAGCGCAAAGGTGATCTTTTCTCTATCGAAAAAATTGTGGACAGAGAAATACCCTTCTAGAACATTCAACCAATTATCTAGGGCATCTGCATCAATATTTCCTTCAAATAAAGGAATATCAAAGTTAACTTGTACCTTGAAGGGAGTTGCATCCCCAAACTGGCTGCTTGTTGAATATGCACTTGCCATTGCCATCATTTGCTGAAGGATCTGGGAGAAACTATCCATCATCTCGTTCCTCTGTCGGTCGAGGGCTTCCTCGAGCAGCGACTTGATACGATCTCCTGCTTTGTCGTCTCTCTTTTCTTCTGCCATGGGAGGTCGTTTGGGACGATGAGAATGATCAAGTGAAACTAGTTCGAGACCAAACTCTCTGTACTCGGACCTCGTCGGGGACATCAGCCGAGAAACAATAAAAGAGCATATTGCTCTGATACCAATGATCCGGATTTATGCATGAACGAAATGAAAGAACATATATAGAATCATAATCACAGACATTTTTCAAAGATAACAAAGATACAGTAAACACATATTCTATTAAATGGCGGAAATAGAATAGACTATAATACAATTGCTGGAATGGTGGTAGCTATCTCTGAGAAGAGATGTGGACGCTACGCTCATTCATACCAAGATCCATACAAAATGATTCCAAAGGGGCCTATTTATAATAATAATGATATGAGAACCCCAAAAGTCCCAAAACGTAACCCTAGAAGATGAACCGTCATAAAGTTTGTGGCCCCAAGGTGGTAAGTTGAATAGTCAACTTCTCAGGGTCATAACTTTTGCATATGATCTTTGATTTGGACATTTGATAGCTCGTTGAAAAGGTCTACCTAAGATTTACAACTTTTGGTCAAACAAATGCATAATGATGGCAACCATTTGGCCCCAAATCTCCAAAAAAACATCGTTTAAGGCCTCAAAACAGCCCTGGAAGTTTAGGACTCGAAAAACTGCAAAACAGTAACTAGGAAACTGCCACAATGGACAATTGTTTTGAGCTAGTGGAATACATGGGTGGCCACTGATCTTCATCTGGATCATAATGGGAACTATTCTCACCAACCTATTTCATTTTTTAACGATCTTGACATAGGATAAGAACTATCCTCGCCAACCTATTTCATTTTTTGACGAGCTTGAAACAAAATAATAACTATGCTCGCAAACCTTCTCTTACCCAACATGATATCCAGAGGTTGGTAGGTTTCCCCCATTTCATAAAAGCTAGTGGCTTAGCTCCATTATGATGTCCATAGACTAGATCCATGCCCCCCATTTTACCTATGATGGGGAGAATCTAACTAGAAGAAGGGGAAGGAATCATAAGAACATGAGGCACATTCATGGCAGTCTAATTACTAGGAAGCATGTGATGGTTAGGTGTAACAAAAGAAAGCTAATCAATGGTCACAATATTCCCATCATGGGAAAAATGCATAACTCTAAAGAGTGTGGAAAATACAGCCTTCATGGCGTAAACATGATCACGTCCAAGGAGCAGATTGAAATCTAAAGGACCTTGGACCACCATAACATCAATACAGACAGTTTCCCTCCTAATGTAATAGGAAAATCAGGAAGGGTCCCTAAAGGTGCAGTAGGTCTTCAATTAAAAGGCAGTATCTGATCAGTGGCTAGCACAAGCTGAGGAGAGCCTAAAGCTTCTCAAGCAGTTGAGGATAGAATACTAATAGAAGCCCCTTCATCAACAATAGTGCGAAGTATCTGCCTCGCAATAATATTCACAACTATCTGGAAATGAACATTCGAATGAAGACAAGAATCTGTTAGGTTACTCCACTCAAAGGAAATAACCTCAGTACTTGGAGAGGGTTCTGTCAAAACAAACAAAATTTCCTCTTGTCAAGAACAATCAGAATGAAGCATGAAAAATTCAGCAGGTTTCAGTTCATTCTCTACTGTAAGAGAAGAAAAACATGAATATTTTGTCAAAGCGACTGCTTCAGTCTTAACACTCTCAAATGAAAGAGTGGGATAGGGTGGTGATGACATCGAATCAACCACTTTAACTTCACTATTAAAAGGAAGAATGAGATCAATCACGGATGAATCCAGATTAACCACTTGGAATTCACTCTTAGAAGGAAGAGTGGGATTGACCTTGGATGAAAATGAATCAACCACTTTAACTTCGCCATTCAAAGGAAGAGTGGGATCAACTATGGATGAAATCGAATGGACCAATTCAACTTCAATCTTCAAAGGAAGAGTGGGATCAACTGAGGTTAGAATTGGATCGACCACTTTATCAACCAATGGGATGTTGAGTGACAACTTATGATAACCTGTTGGAAGCCGTTGGTGAGATACAGTAATATCTTCCAACATCTTAGAATCTTCATCCATGTGAGGACAAAGGTAATTAAAGTGCATGTCCTTGCAAATCAAGAAATTATTTTTGGTTTACCCTTCCGACTCTTAACCACAGAGTCACTGGTTGAGAGGGGATCATTAGTATGATGACCAAAGGATGATGACATTAGTTGCCGAGAAACCTTAGACCACTCTTCTAAAACTAGGGCCAGAGAATGATAATATTTTATAAGGTGATCACACTTGGAAATCCTACAAGGGAATTTGGGCTTATGCGATCATGGGGTGTGCAGATCAACACTCTCCTCACCGGGAGGAGTGATTGGTTGAGACTTGGTTTTTTGTTTGTTTTTCTTCTTCTTAATGTTCCTTTTCTTCTTCTTCTTAATCTTCCTCTTCTTCTTCTTCTTATCTACCTGACTACTAGTACTACAACTTTCAATAGGTGAAGAGGGAGAAATAGGAGAAGACACATCTGGTGAAGAAGGAGAGGGATCAACATGAGGTTGATTCTCATGCGATGAAGGATTAGGATCAGAAGAAACTAGTGTACATGGGATAACTGGACTAGAGAATAACCAAATAGGTAATCCAATAGTCAATCCAGGAAGGCTTAAGGTATCCATGAGAGGAGGACCAACATCCCCATATGGAGGGAACACAAAAGACATGCTTGGTAAAGGAGTCTCTTGGTTGGTATTCCTAGAAGGTGAATACATAACTATGTAACTAGAACATTTCTCTCTTCTAAAAAATTCTAACTATACAGACACCAAGCGCTAATCAAACTAAAGAAGCAAGAAAAATATGTGAGAGGAGTGGATTAAAGGTTTGGAACCTCATAGGAAAGGCCAAAAGGATAACTCAGATGGTTTGAGGATTCCTAAAAGGGTTTCCTAATATATGCAAGGTACGTGGGAGCTCAAATTGGTAGTAGTGTTTTCTAATGCACAACCATTCACAAGGGGCCTTCCGATATACAATCAAGTACATGAAGTACCTTTCAATATACCTAAAGGGTACATGAAAGGTTGTTCGATATACCGACGGTACGTGGAAGAACCGCATGAGTCCTGGGTTGTAGTGCAAATAAATTAATGACAGCTGCTATGTTTTACGACGCATGAAAATGTCACTAACCTATCACACAAATTGCTAAAAATTTTAAACCTAATATAGCGCTTAATTCATCTTTAATGGTTAGGTGAAGGGATGAGGTGAGGACATAAAAAGTAAAACCAAGCAGTATGATTGTGCAAAATTTTCACTTTCACTTTAAAGGTATTCCCTACTTATGGAAGGGAGAGAGAGGTTCGATTCATTTGAAACATAGAATAAATCCCATACAAAAATGAAAGCCACTTGCTTATATGGTCCTTTCCTAACTGAAGCAAACAAAACATTCTCTTTTGAAATGAAAAATAAGTGAGATCTCTATTGAAAAGCAAGAAAATATAATTACAACTTTTTGTTGGATACATTTACCACCATACACACTCTTTTTGGTCAATTTGGCCTAGTTAAAACACTATCCTAAGTATTATTGACTTAATTGACACCAGTGGAGCATTAAATGACATCAGTTAGGTCACACCCATGCCTACCTTCAGTCAAGGAGGCTAACTTAGCCTTCTCCTACATTTGGGGAGGCTAACTGGAGCACTCCGGGGGTGATATGAGTTTCTTTAATGCAATTTATTGCTAACTGATGATTACAATAAGTTAAACAGAGTAGTGAAGGTGCCTCCCTTCATTAAATTGATTATTTAATGATTATTTAATGAATTGGAGTCAACAGGGGCTCCTCCAACCACTTCTTATGTTCAGTTCCACTTAAGTTAACCTCATCCAGGTTCATTGGAGTCATTGAAGTGCTACCACTTGTTGGTTGGTTTGCTGTGACATGTTTATGACCTAATTTTAGTTAGAATCAGTCATTTATTGCACTCTAACATCAGTTAGGGCTTAGTTGTGTCAATTAGGGTTTTGATCAATGGTTAACTGGAGTGTTGACTATGGCTTACATTCAGTTAAGCTAGACTCATTCATTCAATTCAAATGACCTCCTTGGGAATTAAAATTACTTTTTCATTCATGCTTGTAGCATGATCATTGTATTGTATTAATCATTCTTGGTGTGAATATACAATGCGGCTACTCATTTTGTAGCCCTTTTTCACCATTTTCATGACTTATTGTTATTAATCTTTGATGAGACTTGTGTCCAGTCCCTAGATCACTGTGAAATATTTAATATGGTATAAGAGCTCATAGTAGGATGAAGCTCAGATCTCTCAAAAAAAAGGTTTTTGACATATCTTGCATGAAAATTGAGCAATAGCTCAAAAATCCAGCACTGCACCAGAAGCCAAGGCTTACCATTTAATACCCCAAGTAAAAAAATTGTTGATCAAGCTTTCTTGATTGACTATGATGGGTGTGATGAAATCCTAAAATGTGCAGGTTTTCTGACCTTACATTGCCCTTTTTGATGTGATTTTCATGTTTTCTATGGGTGAAGCATTCGCTCCAACAGATCCAGATGGCCTCCTTAGTAGATCTTTTGACTCCATTCAATTTCCACTCATGGAAAGGAGATATGGAGATTTAGTTGTACTCCAGAGGAATCTATAGAGTCACCATGGACACTGAAGAAGAGCCTAGTTCTACAATAGACAAATCAAGATTCTTGAACAAGAAGGATGAAGCATTCGGCTTCTTGTGCCTCTCAATTTCCCGAGATCTTCTTTTCCATCTTTTAGGATTGAAGAATACAAAATAAATTTGGGACAAATTGGAAGCCCTGTATGGAAAGCAAGATGATTTGAGAGTTTACTAGCTCGAAAATGAATTGATGTCTCTCCAGCCCTCCACTTTCGAGACCTTGAATGACTTTTTCAGAAAGTTCAAGCACATTGTCTTACTGTTGAAGCAATGCAAAGTGGAGAAAGAGGATGGTCAGCTCATCCTCACCATACTCTCCAAACTTGGAGTTGATTATTTAGTTTTTGTCTCTACATTCTATGCGGGGAATCTCACAACCCTTGGATGGAAGATGCCTACACTCAATGCCTTCATTGAGTCCCTAACAAGTGAACATGATAAGCTTGTCCAGATGGGGATCATCAGATCCTCCCTTGATCAAGCCCTCCATGTCTCAGGGACCAAATATCTGAAGGGTAAAGAAAAGTAGTAGAATAACCCAAAAACTAAATTCCAAGCTCCTAAGCCTAAAGTTGAAAACTAGCAGCATGATGAGTATTCTGGCTCAAGGAAGAACAAAGGAAAAGTGAATCATGTGAAGGAAAAAGTCAAGTTTTCATACTGCGGGAAGGGATTCCACCCTAAACATGCCTGCATGAAGAAGAAGCTTGATGAAGCTACCTCTCTCATTGAGATAAATCACATCAATCTTCTGGAAATATTTCAGAGGAGAGATCAGCAAGATCAAGAACCACAACATGAAAAAGGTCATGCCCTCATGGCAAGCACTTCGAAGTCCAAAGTACTCTTGATTGATTCTAGAGCTTCGAACCACATGATGGCTGAAAGAGATTCCTTTTCATCATTGGAGACTGGAAAATCCATTCCCATCCACATGGGAGATTACTCCACCATCATTTGAGAAGGACAAGGTACGGTTGATCTTGAGAATGGCTATTTTTCAAATGTTTTGTATGTACCGTCTTTGGCATCAAATCTCCTTAGTGTCTATCAGATGGAACATACAAGAATGCCTAAGAGAGTATCTTTCAGCCCAAATGATGTTGAGATAATAGAACTTGCATTCGGGAAACTCATTGCTAAAGGTCTTGCAAACCATCATGCAAGAGCCTATGAGTTCTCCCACTTTGTGGCGGATGCAAAGCCCACCGCTCTGCTAACTCATGGAAATGAAGTTAGTAGGATTTGGCATTAAAGGTTTGGCCATCTAAATTTCAAAAATTTGCAGCAATTACATAAAAACTCCATGGTTGAAGGCCTTTCAGTCATCAAGGCAACCACCGTAATTTGCAAGGGCTATGTGATTAGAAAACACCCTGAGCACAAGTTTAATCGGGGGAAGGAAAATTGAGCTACATGCATATTGGGGTTGATACATTCTGATATAAGCAGTCTGATGCTTGTCACATCCATGAATGGATCAAGGTATCTTCTTAATTTTATTGATGATTTATCAAGGTACACATGAGTCTTCTATCTCAAAAAGAAGTCTAAAGTACATGAAAAATGTTCTAAATTGAAGGCCTTGATCAAGAATGCCTCTAAGATTAAGATAAAGATATTGAGATATGATAATGGTGGGGAGTATGTCAGTAATGATTTTCTACACATATGCTCCCAAAATGGTATTCAGGTCCAACATTCAATTCCCTACACTCCCTAGCAGAACGGAGTAGCAAAAAGGAAGAATCGGTCTCTCAAGGAGATGACCACCTGTATGTTGGAATCAAAGAAGTTGGCTGCAAATTTATGTGATGAAGCCATGCATGATGTAGAATAACTTCAGAACAGGGTTCCACACTCATCCGTGAAAGGGAAAACCCATTTCAAGGCATACTTTGGACACAAGCCGGATGTGTCGAACCTGCGGGTGTTTGGGTCCACTGCATGGGCCTGGATTCCACTTGATAAAAGAAGGGATTTGCAACCGTAAAGCATAGAATGTCTATTTATTGGGTATCCTGATCAATAAAAATGTTTCAAGATATTGGATATCAAAACAAAATAGATCATCATCGAGAGAAGTGTCAAGTTCGATGAGCCTCTTCAGGAGGTGGAACTAATGAAGGAGAAAACTGTTGAATTTCCTTCCTATTCTACTGAATATTTGGATGATGGAATTGGGGGTGATGAACCTGATTTGGATCCTTTGATTTCTGATATCAGTGTGCAGAAAACATCATATGTTGAATCAGAACCTGAAGTACAAAATCATCTTCCCACATGGGCCCGACAGACACTCTCCGCCGCAAGAGATAACATTGGAAATTCGGATGATCCAAGGAGAACACGGTTTGATTTCCAAAGAGAAGGTATTGTGCTCTCTTGTCATGATAATTTTCTGTCCAAAAATTGTTATTTTATGATTAGTTCAGACACAAAATCCTACTACCATTATTGGAAGGATCCGAGATGGCAAGTTGCCATGGATGAAGAGATGAATTCTCTTCAGAAAAACACTACTTGGGAGGTAGTTTCTCTTCCTCCGGGAAGGAAATTGGTTCAATGCAAGTGGGTGTTTTGGACTAAGGTTTATGCTGATGTAAGAACTTGAAAATATAAGGCAAGGCTGGTGGAGAAAGGTTTATCTCAGGTCCAAGGTGTGGACTACCATGAGACCTTTGGACCGGTTTCAAAAATGGACTCCATCAGCCTAGTTTTGGCAATTTCGGCATCCAAGCATTGGGAAGTGCATCATATGGATGTTAAGTCAGCCTTTCTACATGGAGATATTCATGAGGAGGTATACATGAAGTAGCCTAAGGGCTACATCACTGATCCATCTTTGGTTTGCAAACTAAAGAAGTCACTATACGGGTTAAAACAGGCCCCAAGAGACTGGTATTCCAAGATGGATGCCTTCCTTCTCTCACAAAACTTCCAAACATGTAGATCAGATACAAATGTGTATTTACAGCAGTCTGATGGTAATTTGATTATTATTTTTTTATACGCTGTTGACTTACTGATCATAGGTAGCACAGTTGCTTCCATTTCAGCCATCAAAACTGCTCTCCACAATGCCTTTGAAATGAGTGATTTGGGGCTTGAAATTGAGCAAAATTCTGATGGGATTGTTGATGTATATGTAACTTCAGAATGTATTCTTCCATGTATCTTATGTATTGTAACCCGATGTTTATTCCACGATGTTTCTATTATGTATTTGAGTCATGTGGTCATGCCCCGATGTTCCGATCGGGAGGATTAATAATGTAAACAAGTCATGTCAAGTCATTAGGTAAGTCCCCACAGTTTTGGGGCACTCGAGTTATTATACACTAATTAAGGTGTAGGATCAGGTAAGTAATTGTTAGTCGAGCCTACGTGTGAAAATGCACTTCAAGTGAATGGAAGAATATAAATAGAGAGTGAGACTCTCTATTTATCACACACATCATTCACTCTCTTAAGTGAGGCGCACTTGTGGAGGAGGAAATATACTGGGACTAGAAGGCCACTGCTATTGGGAGATCTCTTACTGTTTTGGTGCTGATTTTATCTCTAAGGAAGTTGTGGGGTTTTCTCCTTTATGGTTTCCCTGAGGAAAACTCTTTGTGTCTCTTGTCTCTTGTGATGTGCTTATGTTTTATTGCTGTACTTGTTATTCTCTCAGTGAAAAGATCCTAAGATCATAATGTTAGCTTAATGTGATGAAAAACTAACATGGTATCAGAGCTAACCTGAGAAGAAGACATTGTGCAGCTACAAGAAATAGGGCTTCCTATTTTTTGGATCTTCCTCCATAGATTTTCAGTAAAAGTATGCTAGGATGACTCTCCATTGAAGGGTGCATCTTTCTATCGATGCGGAATTCAATTTCAAGCGTTTTCAGTTTCGATGTGTAAATTAGGGCTTTCTACAGAAGAGGAATTTTTTAGTGAGACAAGCATAGGATTGTTCTCCTCATCAAAACCGAAGTTTAGAGACCTGGATCAATAAATTTGGTTGGGTGAAACTCCAGGAAAGGCAAACCCTAGTTTGACCCTGAGCTAGGAGAAACCCTAAATACTAAAACTTCTAAGTTTTGGTACAGTCGCTATATTCTAAGATTGGCCAAGTCTCAAAAGCTTAAAATTGTAGGAGACTAAGATAAAATCCTTATGAATCCTGTGTCCAAAAATCAGACTTAGATTCGCTGTACTCCAGGATATATGATCTCTCCAAGGTAGGGTTCCAGCCTCTTCCAGAATTCATCCCTAAACAGGACATCTGGGGAGATCTACACTATATTGAGCTACAAAGGTCTAAATTGAATTTCTGAATATGTTCCAAAAAGGGAATGGACTGTACTTCCAGTGGTCCAAATATCAGACTCATAAGATGAACCAGTGACATGTGGCATGATGTACAACTTCGCTATTCTGAATAGTCCTGTAACAGGTCACCTTGGGATAAAAATTATAAATCCCAAATGGTGAAACCAATTCTGATGAAACATGTGGTGTTGGATTAGGGACATGTTAGGTGACCTCCGTGAGAAATTTCAGACAAAGAGAATCAGTAATTTCAGATATATCAAAGAAACAGTAATAGGCATTTTTGCAGAAGAAATCAGAAAATTAGGGCTTCCTGTTCTGGGAGCTTCCCTCCACTGTTTTCAGAAAAGGAGTACATTGGACAGCTCCATGTGAAGAGATCCATCTATTTGTCCAATTATATATGAAATATTCCAAGTTTTGAAAATTAGGGTTTCTGCGACAAACCCTAGATCAGCCAGCTCCAGAACCAAGACGAACACCTCAAATCGGTAAGATCTAATCCTTTGCTATTTCCATTTGAGGTTCTCATTTCAAAGTGATCTATCACATCAGCTTGATGATAAGCTTGGTGAAGTTGACAACTTCCAAGCATAGAAGTATTTTATCTCTCTCGATTGGACACCTACATGAGTATAGAGGTTCCAGTTTTAGAGGGAGATGAGGCCAAAGAAGACATCATGCTCATGCTGCAGAGGATGATGAACCATCCAGAAAGAGATCTGTTACCACCTAAGTTGTACTTAGTGGTTTTTATCAAGAGAGCCTGGTGAACCGGATAGGGTTAACTTGTTTGGACTTCAAAAAGACCTTTGGAAGTACTTCTGGGAAGTGCTTGTTGTATCATATCACATGTTCATACCCCATGGGGGAATTGTAATAAATGTTCTAGCATGATAGTGTCTGTAAAAGACTCGGTCTCTTAGACTTCATTTGTCAATCCGATCAGCCCAGGGTGTTTTTTCCCTTGGCTATTATTGGTTGTTGAATAAACGATTGATAATTTCTGAGTTTTTCACTCCATACCTCCAAAGTTGGGGTGGTCGGCTTGGCATTTGTGCCTATTGAGGTTATTAGAGTCTATGTGTCAATGTGTAAGCATGCTAGACATCATTTTTGAGTCATATGAACATGTCTAAGTCCCCCTAGGTATTTTTCAATTTTTCAATTTTTTAGTTTTTTCAGTGTTTTTTATTAAAATTTTAATTTTTCCAAAACTTAGGCTATTTTTTAATAGTTTAATTGGAAAAATTGCATCTGTAATAAAAGTCGGCCAAATAATCAATTTTAGTCATGCAGGTGCTCATTTTAAATCTAAGAGCACCATGCAAACCCATGGACCCACTATTTCCTAAGTTTTGAATGATCTTCCATCACTCAGGTCAGAAAGCCCCAAAAATCAATTATTGATTATTTTAATTAATAAATTGATGAATAATGGAGCAAATCCAAAATCAATAACTCAATGGATTCTCAACAGATTTGACTGAAATCAATCAGATCTGGAGCAGATTGAATGGATTTGACAAATCCTTGACTAAAGAAGGAGATCAAATCAGATCCAGAGCTGATCTACAGTGGTCTTCATGGGAAATTGCTCCCTCCCTCTCTCCTCAACACGTTTTGGCTCTCCTGGATGCTCTGTGGGCCGATGTGTTAGTGTATGGGTTGATGTGTCAGCCAGATCAGGCCCCCAGTTGACAAGTAGGCTCAGTTCAGCCTCATTTCTGCATTGATGAACTATCCATCAGATGATTTCACTTGATTCCATGAGGAATTGCGCCCCCCCGGGCTAGATGGCCTGCAAATTGTATAAATCAAGGCACAGCCTCCTCTTCCAACCTTGTTAGAACTGGGATTGAGGTGTTGTTGCTCTTGTGCTATATTGTTTTTTCATTTTGGAATAAATAATATTTGGAGGCAAGATCTATGGTGTAATGCTCTTCATGTGTGGATGTTGATTGTCAAATGCTTATGAGGTATAATATGCTTTTGTTTATCATTGCTTTGCTCGTTAATTGTTGGCTTTGAATGAGAGAAATCCCTCCTGTTAGGGTAAGAGTTTATTCTAGTTTGATTTATGCTCTTACTGCTGCTTGTTCTAGATCTATTGGATTTGTATGTATTTTAAGTTTAATTGCATGCTTTCCAAACATCTCTTTCGGCAGCACCTATGTTTTAACCATCTGTCTATGCAAGGATTTTTAAGCTGCAGATGATCTCGCTGGTAGAAGAGGTTGAGCTGGTTTGAATATTCCTCATATTCAATATCTTATGAATGACATAGTCCCTTGGTGTTCCACCAAAGCGGAATCCAAAGCCCAACATTTCCAGGCTTCAAACACTCTTTCTCTTCCTCCTTTAAAAATTATTAAACTTTCCTCAAACTGGTTACTTCAAGGTTTCTTTTTAAATCTGATCTATCTCATCAAGAAAAGCATACATAGATATAATTATCAATATCCCTCCAAATTTCTAGATCTTAGTTTCATTTTGTGCATAAAAGTTCAAATTCAAGAGATCTAGCTAAATTGCCTTAGTTTCGCAAGTAGTTTATTGAAAAATTCATAGCTTGCTGTTAAGGTAGTTTCATTTGCTGTTCAATAATTTAAATATTCTGTAATATTAGTGCTTTTAATTGGCTGCACAAACAGTAAGCCAAGATCCGAAGGAAATCTTGCTTTCCTTGGTTCCTTTTTCGTCGGTTTAGCTAGTTTAATTTCATTAATTTTTTGAGATAAAGTAGGCTGACCCAATGTACTATTAAAGTGATTTGGGGCATCTATTATTATAATTCACTCACTGTCATTTATCAGGTCTGATAGAGAATAAAGGAAGCTGCTGTCCAAAGTGGCTTTTGGAGCGCTCAAATCCCCCCAAGGGTCTCTCTTTTGTCACATAATTTGTAATTTTTTTTGTGTAAACTGTAATATATTGGTTTCAGCCTGTATAAGGAACAAGAAAGATATTTTTTATCAGTGATTTGATATTTAAACCTCTGTAATAAAATCATCCTTTGAATAGGCTCTTTCGAGCCCATTCCCCATCCCCCCTGGGGGGATTCGCGTCGGTGCCATTTTCGTCGTTTTCTGCTTATTTCCTTTTACTAGAATTGATCTGATTTGTAGGGTAGTATATTTGATCTTGTTGTTAATTCCATATTCCATATCTTACTTTCAAAAGTAATCATAATACTTACCCCACGATTTCTCGAGTGACCCGAAAGGGGAAAGAGATTCGTGGTAGGATTAATCAGAAAACCATATTTTTGTTGTTGTTTTATTTTTTCCATCATTTTTTTTCAGCAGCTTTAAAATTAACCCCTCCTCGATTCCCCGATTGAGATCCACTTGGATCGAAAGAGGTTCTTGGAGGCTTTTCTTTTAAACAAGAACACATCTCTTAATAACTTATTTAGATTTACAAGAATCCAGTGTGTATGCTCTACACTTGGCTGTGGTTTGTCCGATCAGTCAAGCTGTATCAAAAGCACTTGGGTGACTAGCATACTTAGGACTCACCCTCCCCAATTAACAAACCATCAGGTGAAAATCCAACACCTCGATCAAACGTTTACGGTGGAAAAATACCCAAAGGAAGCGGGAACCTACTTAAAAGTGACCTCGGGGCACCGATCTCTGTCACACCCTAACGGGTGTGTTACGAACACAGCCCCAGAGACTCAATTTCATCCCACATATTCCTTGCGGGTAGCCGTATATGCTTTGTTTTGGACATACTCCAAGTACTCTCGGGTATATCTGGAGTCCCCCTTTAACCTAATTTAAACAACTCATACTCCAATTTTAACTTAAAACATACCAAGATGCAATCACAAAACATTCATTCTGAGCACATGCAAGCACATTGATCTTTTTTTATTTGACTCCATTCTAGGGCACTGGTCTTTTTTGCTTTATATATATATATATATATATATATGGTGTATCAGCTTTGTGCTCTCATGTGTTTATCTTCGTATCTTGTCATCTTTAATTGTTTATAGTTAAAATTTTCAAAACTCCTAAATAACTGATTCAGTACAACACCATCACATTAAGAAATCATCCTTAGTAACTTAATAGGGTCTACCCCCCTTGGCTTCGTTAGGAGTTGATCCTAAACGAAGGACTCAAGAACAAGGTGACAGCCTTGACTCGAGACTTGCCCCCAAGGACACACCGAGTGGCCTGAAGATTTCTACCATGTGATCCAAGTGTGTGAAAAGGCGGAAACAATTTTTGGCGCCGTTTCCGGGGATAAATATTTTTATTCCCGAGTACGACTTAGCTTAGCTTTTTTCTAAACAACTAAAAAGATAAAAAACTTTTGATTGATCTAGTCTTTAAAAAACATAAGAATTAAAAATCGATCCATCTGGTGACTCCACTGTCTAACATCCCTTTAAGAACTTCTACCCGAAAGGTTAGGTTAAGAATTCAATCCTCTCCCTGATCCTGAAAGGTTTATAAGGGAAAGATTGAATAGGCAGACTTCTCGTAGAAACCTTGAAGATTTAGGAGACCAATCCCTCTCAGATATCCATCACATATTTGTAGAGAGTCATACTTTCCAATCTCAAGAAATGGAAAATTTTTACAAACCCCTTGACTTTTCTCAGATAGCAGGTGCTCCTCATAACCTTCCGAATGATGCTATCAAGAAGCTCCCCAAGTTCGAGGGCAATAATGCCATCACTGCCAAGTCTCACCTTAGAAAGTTTGAAAGGTACCTAGTCAGTTACTGCCATGATGCTGCCCATGACCATGATGATATCAAAATGAAGCTCTTTGCTGTATCCTTAGAGGATGATGCTGCAGAGTGGTATGAAAACCTTGGTGATGATTCATATAAAACCCTTAGTGAATTCCAAGCAAGTTTTAAGAAGAAGTGGGGGGAAAAGAAAGAACCAAGACATTTGCTGGCTGCCCTACATAATATAAAGAAGATGGAGAATGAAACCATAGATGAATTTAATACTAAGTTTGGGTGGGTGGTTGCGGATCTCCCTAGAGACATCAAGCCAAGCGATGCCTCCATCTTAATATCCTACATCGAAGCTTTCACTGGTGATTTGAGATACCAATTAAGGGATAAAGATTTGATCGATCTAAAAACTGCTCAGGATTTGGCCGAGAAGATAGAAAGAAATATGCAATCTTCAGGCAAGTCCAACATCCCAGGTTACATTAGGGGAAATACTTCATTCAACAAAGAAAAGGGAAAGGCCATTGAACTAGAGGAAAAGACAACCTATAAACATCCCATGGACAAGGTAACTAGCCTGTTAGAAAAATTCATAACAAACCAATCTGAGCAATTGAATAAAATTCAGAACAGAATAGTTACATTGGAGAGAAATAATGGACCTAGGAATTTTCAACCAAAACAAAATCAAGTATATCAAAGGAAGTTTCCACAGCAAGAGCATAGGATTCCAAACCAGTTAGACTCAACTAACTTGGTAGAAGAAGTCATTCCATGGTGCAGACCTTGTGAGCAATTTCACCAAGAAAGTGCTTGCTACATAGCAAACCAGATTATAGAACATGGGATGGCAGAGGTCAGTAATCAGGAAATGACATCAGGCGAGTTTGATCATGTGTACATGGTAGGCCGGACCTATCCTCTATCAAACCAACATTGGCAGCAGGCCACAGACTATGGTTTCGAGAAGGATCTCCTGTCTAACTTTTATGGTACAATGCCTCCTCCCTAGGAAATTAAGGAAAGGAGGGATGCCAGGTTCAAGGGAGCTGTGCATCAAAGGCGAGAAAAACAATCACCGCCTAAACAGTACAAGCAAAAGGTAACCACCCCTTCCCTCCCAGATCCTCCTTTTGTCCCTGAGTCAACTATTGATATGGGAGAATGGATAAGTAATGCTAAAATTCATGTTTATGCAACTAATGTCCTTAAGATTCCCGGTCAAAAGGAAAAATTGTTGAAAGCCTTAGAAGATAGCAAAAGTGAAGCTCATAGAATTATCGAGGAGGATCCCCTTCCTAATAATAATGCTATATTTGAAGCTGAACTTATCGAACCTATAGATATGCCCATAGTCCTTAATAGTGCTGATCCGAGGAGAGAAGATCACCCACATTTCTATGTCTCCCTTTTAGTTGATAAGATTCTCATTCATAACTGTATGTTAGATTCGGGTGCTTCATCAAATGTTATGACTAGAAAAGTAATGAAGCAGCTAAATTTGAGGGTCACCCGACCCTACCACAATGTTTGTGCCATGGATGCAAGAGAAGTTGAAGTGGTAGGGATAATATTAAATTTACAGGTCAAGTTAGATAAGTACCTAGATATCGACATGACGATGGATGTGGTGGTAATAGATGTCCCAGATAATTGGGGTATGTTGCTATCCAGAAAATGGGCTGCAACTCTTGGTGGGCACATTCCAAAGCGGGAAAGGGTGCTGGCATTGTGATCATTTCTCCTTCAGATAAAATCTACAATTTTGCGTTCAGGTTAGAGTTTGAAGCATCAAACAATGTAGCTGAATATGAGGCATTGATCCTAGGTTTAGAAGCTGCTAAAGAGATGGGGATAAAGATGTTGAACATAAAGGGTGATTCAGATCTAGTTGTCCTCCAGATCAAGAATCAGTATCAATGTAAAAATGACAGATTAAGGAAGTATAGGAATGCCTCCTGCGACACTATGGAATGGTTTGATTGACTTAACATTCAAAAGATCCATAGGGAAATGAATGGGTTAGCAGATAGATTGGCGGTAGCAGCATCCACCCTCCAGCCATCAGATGAAATGATTAATGGGAATGGAAAAATGGAAATAAATTTCAGACCTTCAATTCCAGATAATATAGACCACTGACAGGTGTTCAAAGATGATGAGCAACTCTTTAGATTCATCCACAATCTACAAGAGTTCGAAGGTTGCAAGATCAGTTATCAGTAGGAAGGTAAAGAGTATCAGGAGTGCGAGGATAATGAAGGGAACCACATCCCGAGTAGCCTTATAGCTTTCTAAAATCTTTTCAATCGGTAGGATCATCATAAAAAACAAAAGGAAGAAATAAAAATTGGGAATTATATGGAAATAAACATAGGAACTGACAAGGATCCCAAGTTAATAAAAATTGGAAAAGGTACTTCTGAAAAGGAAAGGAACAACTTAATCAACCTAATCAAAGAGTATAGAGATGTGTTGGCCTTTAGTTATGATGAGCTTAAAGCATATAGGGAAGATATGTTTCAACACACTATTCCCCTCACAGAAGAGGCTAAGGAGGCCAAACCTTTCCGACAAAAACTTAGGCGAATAAATCCTAAGTTGGCTCCCATTGTGCAGAAAGAACTTCAAAAAATGCTAGCAGCAGGGATCATAGCTCCTACAAGGCATTCATCTTTGTGCTCCAACTTAGTTGTTGTTAGAAAGAAGAATGGGTCAATTAGAATATGTATAGATTTTAGAAATCTGAATACATCATGCCTCAAGGATAATTACCCATTACCCGACATGGAAACTTTGCTTCAAAGAGTAACAGGATCAGGAATGATGTCCATGTTGGATGGATTTTCCGGTTATAACCAGGTGTTGGTAAATAAGGAATATCAACATAAGACTACATTCACCACACCTTGGGGTACTTATAAATTTCTAAAAATGCCTTTTGGCCTATTGAATGCTGGTGCCACCTTCCAAAGAGCCATGGATTTTTCCTTCAAAGAACTGATAGGAAAAATAATTGAGATATATCAAGATGACTTAACTGTTTTTTCAAAAGAAAGATCTGACCACATAAGTCATCTTAGGCAGGTTTTTATAAGATGTCGAAAATATGGAATTTCCTTGAATCCCGCCAAGTCAATCTTTGGAGTTGATGAAGGCAAGTTGCTGGGGAAAATCATTTCTAAAGATGGTGTCAAGGTTGATCCTGAGAGAGTCGAAGCTATTAAGAAAGTCCCCTTGTCTCACAATCTAAAAGCTCTCCAGTCCTTTAATGGTCAAATCAATTTCATAAGAATATTCATCCCAAACTTAGCAGAATTAATGAAACCTCTACAAAAGCTATTGAAGAAAGATGCTAAGTTTTAGTGGACAGATGAAGAGAAAGATGCATTCAAGTCCATAAAAAATGCCATATCCATGTCCCCGGTCTTGATTAGTCCTGATTATTCCAAAGAGTTCGAAATATTTTCCTTTGCCTCAGAGGACACCATTGCTGGTGTTTTACTTCAAAAGAATAAGGAGGGACAAGAGCAACCCATAGCCTTTATGAGTAGAGCCTTACAAAATTCAGAATTAAAGTATACCACGATGGAGAAATAGGCCTATGCTCTTGTCAAGTCCCTTAAGCATTTCAGAACTTATATAGGTTACTCCAAAATCATTGGATATGTACCCCATGCAGCTGTCAAGGGTATCATGTCTCAGCAAGACTGTCTAGGAGTCAGGGGTAAGTGGGTTTCAAAAATTCAGGAATATGATTTGGAGATAAGACCTAATAAATTAATCAAGGGACAGGGTCTTGCAAAGAGGTTGACCCAAGGAAATGAGGAGGCTTTAGGAATAATCTGCCAGAGCAGAAATTCAGAGCATAATGTATCAGATGAGTTTCAGAGATTGGAGCAGCATCCCTGGTACACCGACATCATATTTTTCCTCCGCAACCTTACGTGCCCCGATCACTTATTGGGTCATAAAAGAAGGGTATTAAGATTAAAGGAAACTAAGTATTGTTTGACCAAAGATGGTTTGGGTTGGAGAAACCCAGATGATTTGATACTTAGATGTGTCGATGAACCTGAGTCCAAGAAACTCATGGTTGAGTTTCATTCAAGATTTTGTGGTGGACATTTTGCAGCTAAAACAACCGCCCACAAAATCCTTAGAGCAGGCTACTATTAGCCAAACCTATTTTCAGATATGCACAAGGCTATCAGAGCTTGCCCCTAGTGTCAGTTATTCACCGGAAAACAACAAATGAAAGCCTTGCCTCTAAATCCAATAGTAGTCCAAGCTCCTTTTCAGCAATGGGGACTTGACTTCATCGGTAAGTTCAAGGATAACTCAAGCAATGGTTATTCTTGGATTCTTACCGCAACAGATTATTTTACCAAATGGGTAGAGGCCATACCCACCAAAAAGGCAACTGATGCCATAGTCATGGATTTCCTAGAAGACAAAATCATCACAAGATTCGGTGTGCCAGCTAGAATAATCACAGATAATGGTCCATGCTTTATTTTTTCCGAGATGTCATCTTTCTGTTTCAAGTACGGAATTATCCTATCTCACTCATCTAATTACTATCCCCAAGGAAATGGTCTAGCAGAATCAAGTAACAAGAACTTAATGACCATAATCAAAAAAATTGTGGGTGACAATAAGAAGGCTTGGGATAGCAAAATCAAATTGGCATTATGGGCTGACAGGATCACTAAGAAAAGTTCAACAGGGAGGAGCCCTTTCGAACTAGTCTATGGCCTTGATGTCACTTTACTAGTCCATATAAATATTCTAGTGTATCAGCTCCTCCAGACATTCAGCTCAGATCAGGAGGCCATCCAGAATAGAATAAACCAATTAATCGAGCTAGATGAGAGCAGAAGAGACTCTCTTGACCATAGTATCAAAAATTAAGACAAGGTCAAGAGAGCCTTCGATAAATCTACCCGGTCGAGTTCCTTCCAAGTAGGTGACACGGTTCTACATTGGGACAAACGACGGGAAAAACTTGGGAAGCATGGAAAGCTCGACAGCCTATGGTTGGGACCATACATCATTGATGAAATAGTAGGAACGAACTCCTTCTATCTAAATGACTTGGAAGGAGAAAGATT
>LPNX011178788.1:91443-148957 GCA_001517045.1 Pseudotsuga menziesii
AGAGCCTGGTGAACCGGACAGGGTTAACTTGTTCGGACTTCAAAAATACCTTTGGAAGTACTTCCGGGAAGTGCTTGTTGTATCATATCACATGTTCATACCCCATGGGGGAATTGTAATAAATTTTCTAGCATGATAGTGTCTGTAAAAGACTCAGTCTCTTAGACTTCATTTGTCAATCTGATCAGTTCTTTGATATTGTAACCTCTTTAATAAAATCATCCTTTGAATAGGCTCTTTCGATCCCATTCCCCATCCCCCTGGGGGGATTCGCGTCGGTGCCATTTTCGTCATTTTCTGCTTATTTCCTTTTACTAGAATTGATCTGATTTGCAGGGTAGTATATTTTATCTTGTTTTCAATTCCATATTCCATATCTTACTTTCAAAAGTAATCATAATACTTACCCCACGATTTCCCGAGTGACCCGAAAGGGGAAAGAGATTCGTGGTAGGATTAATCAGAAAACCATATTTTTGTAGTTGTTTTATTTTTCCATCATTTTTTTTTCAGCAGATTTAAAATTAACCCCTCCTCGATTCCCTGATTGAGATCCACTTGGATCGAAAGAGGTTCTTGGAGGCTTTTCTTTTAAACAAGAACACATCTCTTAATAACTTATTTAAATTTACAAGACTCCAGTTTGTATGCTCTACACTTGGCTGTGGTTCGTCCGATCAGTCAAGCTGTATCAAAAGCACTTGGGTGGCTAGCATAATTAGGACTCACCCTCCCCAATTAACAAACCATTAGGTGAAAATCCAACACCTCGATCAAACCTTTACGGTGGAAAAATACCCAAAGGAAGCGGGAACCTACTGAAAAGTGACCTCGGGGCACTGGAATCTGTCACACCCTAACGGGTGCGTTACGAACACAGCCCCAGAGACTCCATTTCATCCCACATATTCCTTACGGGTAGCCGTATAGGCTTTGTTTTGGACATACTCCAAGTACTCTCGGGTATATCTGGAGTCCCCCTTTAGCCTAATTTAAACAAATCATACTCCAATTTTAACTTAAAACATACCAAGATGCAATCGCAAAACATTCATTCTGAGCACATGCAAGCACATTGATCTTTTTTGATTTGACTCCATTCTAAGGCACTGGTCTTTTTTGCTTTATATATATATATATGGTGTATCAGCTTTGTGCTCTCATGTGTTTATCTTCGTATCTTGTCATCTTTAATTGTTTATAGTTAAAATATTCAAAACTCCTAAATAACTGATTCAGTACAACACCATCACACTAAGAAATCATCCTTAGTAACTTAATAGGGTCTACCCCCCTTGGCTTCGTTAGGATTTGAGCCTAAACGGAGGAGTCAAGAACAAGGTGACAGCCTTGACTCGAGACTTGACCCCAAGGACACACCGAGTGGCTTGAAGATTTCTGCCACGTGATCCAAGTGTGTGAAAAGGCGGCAACAAGATCCAGATATGAAAGTGAAGATTCTTCAAGCGAGGATGAATATGTTCTAATATCAGCTCTCACAGGTAACATTACTCATGGAAGTGATGATTGGCTAATAGACAGTGGGGCTTACAAACATATGACGGAATTCAAGAAATCCTTTGTAAGACTGTCAGAACATGAATCACCTCACAAGGTGAGACTAAGAGATGACTACCAATGTCCAATAAAAGGTAGTGGGGAATCTTCATACAAGCTAGACTTTGGTAAGTCTCTAACAATGAAAGAAGTATTGTTTGTTCCAGGACTCAAGAAGAACCTTCTCTCCATGTCAGCATTGATGCAAAAGGAATGCGGGCTGCATTCATACATGGTGAAGTCATCATATGGCCAAAAGGAAAGACTATCGATGATGTGGTAGTGATTGAAGAACAAGAAGGAGGCTTGTAAAAATTGAAGGGATATCCAGAACAAGCCTTGATCCATGACACAGTAGAGCCAAATGAGCTTTGGCATAGAAGGCTTGCACATGTGCATTACAAAGCACTACCTATTGCAAGCAAAGCTGTTGAAGGTCTTCCATAATTTCAAGCTATTTGAAGGGAAGAAAAAATTCAGAATATGACTTAAAGAAACCAGTTGAAGAATGTGAAGATCCAGAATGTAGATACCATGTAGTCATAAGAGTCTCTCAAATCAAAGAACAACTTGAAGCGGTAAAAGAAGAAGTGAAGAATGTAGAAGTGGTGATGGCCATTTTGAATGGCCTCCCAGGATCGTGGAATTCATTCATGTGAGGAATGTGTGCTAGAAGGAAGTGATTACTTTAAATAGACTCTAGAAAGAGAACTCACAAGAAGAAGAAGCTCAAGAAGAGAAGGTGGGAGCAGCTGAAGATCAAGCTCTTTCCATCCAAAGAAGATCCCTCAAGCAATGAGGAATATGAAGAACTCAACTCTTGAAGAACTTCTTATCCACCTTATCTTTTGGATAAGAAACGATGCTATTATGAATGAAGAAGATGATGAAGCTGAAGGCTCAAGAAGGAGTCCACCCTTGAAACAAATAAAGATAAGTATTCAATTGTCATTTCATTATATTATTTTGTTATGCATTTGCTTATATTCAGTTATTGTATTATGCACGATAGGATGTTTGCATTAATGACAGAATACTACTAATATGCATGTGATCGGTAAGTAGCTCATGGGGATATACAAATTCTCCATTGCTACTTCTCTAGAATGAAACCTCTTTGCTGACATATTGGATTAGTGCACAATATCAATGTTGTCCTGGTAGAGATGGAAGGCATCTAGAAAGTTTCAATGAGATATGGATGAATGTTGTATTGGCTAAAGTAGTTGCATGATCATATATTTATGCATAAGTGTTTTCCAGTATAAATATTCCTTATGAAATGTTTCTAACCATACAATTTCATTTGACTTGTAGGAAAGATTTCATACATAATCGCCTACAAGCAAACAAGAATGAAGACTTGATCCGAAGAACAAGTGACGACAGTTCAAAGACAAAGAATAATATGATGAGTGCAGTGACATCATTGATGCAGAACCTTCCAGCCACCAAGAAGAAAGGGAAGATCAGTTCAAGAAGAATGATGTCTGGGCGTAGTATCGAGACCTGAAGAGAAGTTCATAGTTGCATCAAGTAGTATATGGAAACATCGTGGGATACAAAGCAAGATTCGTAGCATGAGGCTTCTCATGAAGAGAAGGCATAGTCTACAAAGAAACATTTACAGCTAATAGAAGTGAAGTCACATGACATGCATAATCATGTGTGAAAATGAAAGAAGGCCTTGTACGAGTTCAGAAGACACCCATGGGATAACACATTCATGATGAGCTTGATGAATATCTTAACCTTTGCTACAAGGTTGATAGAGGATGACCAGCTCACAGATGGGTGCAATATGAACTGTTGAAGAAGTTCAATATAGAGGATCTTAGTATCCAGTGATCCTAGATGGATACTACTTATCACTCCAGTACAGAATTTTTCAGTGCACAGAGTACGAAAGATAGAGGGAGTATGATGCTCTGCTTCAGAGGGAGTGATTGAAGAAGATCCTGGGGTTTGACATGGTATGACAGGATGGGAAGATTACTGATGATTCTAGGCTTTACTGAGAGTAAAGTGGATTCCAACCTTTGATCCAAGGTTGAAGGTGGAAGACCAGTGATGCCCCTGTTATGTGTCGATGCACTACTGTTCTAGGTATGGAGGTGTGGCAGAGTACAGATGGGATCTTCCTTGGACAAGGGAAGTATGCAGTAGAGATCCTGAAGAGGTTCAGGATGATGGACTGCAAGGCGATGGCCACACCTATGGCATCGAACCTGAAGCTATTGAGTGATGCTTCGTCAGAGTCGGTTGATGCTACAATGTATCGTTAGATGATTGGGTCACTGATGTACCTGATGAACACGAGACCATATATCCGCTTTGCTGTGAACACCTTGAGCCAGTACCTGACAGATCCGAGAAGTGTTCACTTGACTGCTGTAAAGCATATTCTGAGGTACCTAAAGGGTACAATTGATTATGGGCTCAAGTACGATGCGAATCAGAAGATTAACCTAGAAGGTTATGTTGATTCAGATTGGGCAGGCAGTGCCATCGACAGGAAGAGTACTTCGGGATGTTGCTTCAGTATGGGATCATGTGTGATCTCTTGGTTTAGCAGGAAGCAATCCTGTGTGGCACTGAGTACGGCTGAAGCAGAGTATGTCACAGCTTGTTCAGCTAGTTGTGAGGCAGTATGGCTACAAAAGCTACTGTCTAATATATTTTATCTCCAGTTAGATGCTACTTGTATACATTGTGACAACCAGAGTTGCATGAAGTTGTCAGAGAATCCAGTGTTTCATGAAAAGTCGAAGCATATCGAGATCAAGTATCACTATATCAGGGATATGGTCATTAGAGGAAATTTGGGGTCTAAAATGGGCCTTATAAGAAAACATGCCAAAATAATTTTTTGTGAGTTGGAATTCAAGAACCAATAGAATTTCAATAAAATAAGTCAACCATAATGGTCAAATTGACATATTTGTCATTAAAAAAAACTACTTTTTTTGTTCGTATTTTCGACATATCTCCCTGTGTTTTTACTCAAATTTCAATTGAGAGAGCTCGTTGGATGCGGAATCAAATTCCGCATCCAACGAGCTCTCCCTATGGAAATTTGAGTAAAAACACAGGGAGATATGTCGAAAATACGAACACAAAAAGTAGTTTTTTTCTTTCTTCCTCCAAAATTATTTAATATTATTTTATTATTTTAACTATTATTTTATTATTTTCCATAGGAGGCCCATTTTAAACCCCAAAATTCCTCTAATGGCAGAGAGGAGCAGTGAAGCTCCTATATGTTGCGACGGAGGAACATATAGCTGATGTATTGACAAAACCATTGGCTAGGCTGAAGTTCGAGTACTTCAGAGAGAGACTTGGTGTTCTCCAGATCGAGGCTTCCTCCCAGAGAAAGTGATGAGACCCATAGCCATTCTGACATGGTGAGAGGATTGGTTCCTTGCATGGTTAGATGTAAGGGCTGAGCCATTTTGTCATGGTGAGAGGATTGGTTCCTTCCATGGTCAGATGTAAGGGCTGAGCCATTCTGTCATGGTGAGAGGATTGGTTCCTTCCATGTCAGATATGAATGCTAAGATCCATAGCCATTATGACGAGTAGGTTAGATATAAGGGCTGAGCCATTCTGTCATGGTGGTAGGGTTGCTCCCTTCCATGTTAGATATGAGTGCTGGCCATTCTATCGAGCAGGAAAGATGTAAGAGCAATTTCCATTCTAGGAATGGAGGCACCTGGTCGGTTACCAGGAACATTCAGTGTAAGAACTGAGTAGCCATTCTGATGTGATAGAGGGATGTGTTCCCACTTGATCAGATGTAAGGGCTGAACCATTATGTTCATGGCTAAAGGATTAAGTTCCTTCGATGTCAGATGTGAGTGTTTGCCATTCCGACGAGCAGGTCGGATGTAAGGGCAACTGCCATTCTCTAGGAGAATGGAGGGGCCTGGTCAGTTACCAGGTAGCTCAGTTGAGGAGGACTGGGGTCCATTCTGATATGATTGCTGGGATGTGTTCCCCTCATGATCAGATATGAATGCATTCCCTTCCATCATTGTGAGAAGGATGTGTTCCTTCCTGGATGGTTGTAAGTGCTGAGCCTTGTCACAGATGATAGTAGGTGTGTCCTATCATGCTGGTGACTGTAAGTGCTGTGCCATTTCACAGATGATAGTAGGTGTGTCCTATCATGCTGGTCACTGTAAGTGCTGTGCCATTTCACAGATGGTAGTAGGTGTGTCCTACCATGCTGGTGATTGTAAGTGCAGATCCTTTTCACAGATGGTAGTAGGTGTGTCCTACCATGCTGGTGATTGTAAGTGCTGAGCCTTTCCACAAATGGTAGTAGGTGTGTCCTACCATGCTGATGGATGTGAGCGCTGTGCCTTTCCACAGATGATAGTAGGTGTGTCCTATCATGTTGGTGGTTGTAGGTGCTGTGCCATTTCACAGATGATAGTAGGTGTGTCCTATCATGCTGGTGACTGTAAGTGCAGTGCCATTTCACAGATGGTAGTAGGTGTGTCCTATCATGCTGGTGACTGTAAGTGCAGTGCCATTTCACAGATGGTAGTAGGTGTGTCCTACCATGCTGGTGATTATAAGTGCTGAACCTTTCCACAGATGGTAGTAGATGTGTCCTACCATGCTGGTGGATGTGAGCGCTGTACCTTTCCACATATGATAGTAGGTGTGTCCTATCATGCTAGTGGTTGTATGTGCTGATCCATTTCACAGATGATAGTAGGTGTGTCCTATCATGCTGGTGAATGTGAGTGCTGGGCCTTTCTGATGGGATCGTAGTTTACTACATGATCAGATGTGAGTGCTGGGCGTGCCTTTTTGACGAGCAGGTCAGATGTAAGTGCTGGACGAATACCTACATGAGGGTAGGCCTACAACCAGCATGAAAAAGGGCTGGCTCTGTAGAACTTCCTATGATGAGAAGAATCATGAGATAGCACCAGTGTTGATCCAGATCAAGTGATGATCCAGATCCAGTAATGATGATCCAGTAGTGATGATCCAGATCGAGTGATGATCCAGATCTAGTCCAGTGATGTTGATCTAGATCGAGAGATGATCCAGATCCAGTGATGATGTTCTATATTGATCCAGATCGAGAGATGATCCAGATCCAGTGATGATGTTCTATATTGATCCAGATCGAGAGATGATCCAGATCCAGTGATGATGTTCTATATTGATCCAGATCGAGAGATGATCCAGATCCAGTGATGATGTTCTATGATGATCCATATCGAGAGATGATCCAGATCCAAAGAAGATGACTTGAAGATGAAGATGACTTGAATATGAAGATGACTCGAAGATGAAGATGATCCAGTTGATACAGAGAAGAAGACCAGTGATGAAAATCGTGTCGAAAAGAATACCTTCCTAGTTAAGAGGGAGTGTTGATGTATATGTAACTTCAGAATGTATTCTTCCATGTATCTTATGTATTGTAACCCGATGTTTATTCCGGGATGTTTCTATTATGTATTTGAGTCATGTGGTCATGCCCCAATGTTCCGATCAGGAGGATTAATAATGTAAACAAGTCATGTCAAGTCATTAGGTAAGTCCCCACAGTTTTGGGGCACTTGAGTTATTATACACTAATTAAGGTGTAGGCTGGGGTAAGTAATTGTTAGTCGATCCTACGTGTGAAAATGCACTTCAAGTGAACGGAAGAATATATATAGACAGTGAGACTCTATATTTATCACACACATCATTCACTCTCTTAAGTGAGGCACACTTGTGGAGGAGGAAATATACTGGGACTAGAAGGCCACTGCTGTTGGGAGATCTCTTACTATTTTGGGGCTGATTTTATCTCTAAGGAAGTTTTGGGGTTTTCTCCTTTATGGTTTTCCTGCGGAAAACTCTTTGTGTCTCTTGTCTCTTGTGATGTGCTTATGTTTTATTGCTATACTTGTTATTCTCTCAGTGAAAAGATCCTAAGATCATAATGCTAGCTTAATGTGATGAAAAAATAACAAGGATAATGGTCACTCAGTCCAAATACATATCAGACCTATTATTCAAGTTTAACATGGCTGAATGTAGGCCTGCACCATTCCCTTTCCTTTCAGGGATCAGCCTTGAAGAAGGAAAAATCACACCTCCCATAGATTGCACTATCTATCGACAGCTGATTGGTAGCTTGTTGTACTTGACACATTCTTGGCCTGATATTTGTTATGCTGTGAATGCTGTATCATGATACATGAAATAGCTTCATGATCTTCATTGGAAGGCATCCAAGAGGATCCTCCAGTATATTCAGGGAACTAGGACCTACAGTATTCACTATGCTGCAGACTCCGAGCTAGCGCTGGTTGGATACACAGATTCCGATTGGGTGGGTGATTCTATTGATCGGAAGTCTACTTACAGATATGTATTCATGTTTGGTGGTATCCCCATTTGCTGGTCTAGCAAAAAGCAGGCTGCCATAGCACTATCTTCAACAGAGGTTGAGTATCGAGGAGCAGTGAATGCTTTCATCCAAGCAGTTTGGTTGCAAGGCATTCTTTCAGAGTTTGATCTTGGTAGTACTTTATCCACTGTCCTCTTTTGTGACAATCAAAGTGCTATTAAGATTTCCACAGATCCAGTTACTAGGTAGAGGACCAAGCATGTAGAGATCCACATGCACTATATCATGGAGCTAGTGCATGACAAGACCATCACTCTGCAATACTGCCCAATTGATGAGCAGATTACAGACATCTTCACCAAGATATTTTCAGAAAAGAATTTCACTTACATCCGTTTACTATTGGGGGTGGGGCGAATTCATTAGGGTGATTCAGACTACTTTCAGTGTTCATCTTGAGGGGGGGTTTTTCCCACTAGGTTTTTCCTAACTTAATTTGTTTTTGAGCATTGTTTCAGTTTCAGTAATGTACTGGGTCACCTATGGCCTTAGTTTCCATGGACCTAGCATTTTTATGCATTTTATGTTTTCTACTCCTCCTGAGTATAGCTTAAGGGGGGGTGTTGGAGACATTTACCACCATACACACTCTTTTTGGTCAATTTGGCCAACTTAAACGACTATACTAAGTATTATTGACTTAATTGACATTAGTGGAGCATTAAATGACATCAGCTAGATCACACCCATGCCTACCTTCAGTCAAGGAGGCTAACTTAGCCTTCTCCTACATTCGGGGAGGCCAACTGGAGCACTACGGGGGTGATCTGAGTGTCATTAATGCACTTTATTGCTAATTGATGGTTACAATTAGTTAAACAGAGCAATGAAGGTGCCTCCCTTCATTAAATTGATTATTTAAATATTATCTAATGAACTGGAGTCAACAGGGGTGCCTCCAATCTAATACCCCAGTTTTGACCCCATTTGCACTAAAAGATACATGATGTATATTTTGTAATTAATCATGGTGTGGAGCTAAAGGAAAAATCCCCACCATCAGTTTGGTTGTGTATGCTTCGGAAATAGGGATCGTTGTCGATGGTATATCATGCTATCCGACACATTATAGTTTTGGGCATGATGTAAATATGCACATTAATTAAAAAAAACCCACATCCAGCTACGACGGTGCAACGTTAAATGAAAAGGGAATGATTCCTAAGGTTAAGGGGGGGTTGTCTAACCTATCGGGGGGCATTGGGAGTTTTCCATGTGATGACCACCCATTTAAATTTTTGCTATCTAGGAGCATTTATTGCTGAGCAGTGGTGGGTGTGGCAGGACTATCAGTCCTTGCCCATGTGCCCACTCCACCAGGAGAATATTCCTCTTCACATTGCATCGGGCAGAAGAAAACACTCACTCCACTCTCCCACGATCCCACTTCTTTGGAGGTTTTGGTCTTGCTCACTCTCACGCAAGGCGGTTCTGGTTTTTCATCCCATAGAGAATCATTTTTTTCACCCTCCTCATGCACCACTTGGGGGATTTCCCCGTCATTTTGTTCATCCTCACGCACCGATCAGAAATTGACATGGTTTTCCTCATGCAGGGGTTGGGGGACTATGATCTCATGCGGCGAGCTGGAAGAGCGGGCGGAGAGGCACGATTCTACTATGTATATGCTTTCCCTTGTCAATGTTGGGAGTCCGTCTCCTTATCCATCTGCAGACTATGTAAGGTTCCCATTGTATCATTATGGGATTGGGTTGTTGATCTTTCCCTGGTTTTGGGTCCTGCGTGTGCCAATATATTGTAGGCTTGCTACTGAGTTTTTTTGACCATGGTAGGGCCAAGAACAACTCTGAAGCCTCTTGTTTGACTTGAGATGTGTTCACCTTTTCATTTCGGTTGTCATGCTGTTGTCTTTATCTTCTTCACAGAGCTGTGAATTGCTTGTTTTACTTCGGGTATGAAATGGTTGGTATTTGGACTGTTTAGAGTAGGATTAGAGGCTAGGTATGCTTGAGAAACCTGGTGTTTGGGAGCCATTCAGATAGAATTAGACTGCTGGCTTTCTTCTCCACAATCGTTGAAGAGTATTGGAAAGGGGATTCAGGACCTGAGGGATTGTGAAGCAGAGAAAGGAATGATTCTTGGTGTTGGGTGTGTGGATGTCTTAGAAGTCAGGCTAGCTCTGGTGTAGGCATCCTTAGCTCTCCATTGAGACCACCAGCTTAGCATTTAGCCTTTCCTAGCTCCTTGATGGCCTAATAAACCCAACTGTGTTGACTTGGATTTTTTGTGTAACCTCGGCTATGTGTAAGCCTACTTTGACCCTTATTCCTTGGGGAATCATTCCTAGCTCAGGGGTGGCAGTGTTGTTGAGAGATTGATGAGCACACTGGCCTATGATTGGGTGGAATGGTGCAATGACGTAGCTGGTTGCGAATGGGTTCTGTATAAGATAAGTGTTCTTGTCCTTTTTGCATCTACGTTTACATTTACTGTCTAATGTCTAATGAATCATGAGGAACATGTTGATGCTGAAATGTATATGTTTTCTTCCTCTATATGGTGAGTAACTATGCATCTATGTATGTCTTATGCATCATAGCATATTTTATGTTTTAAACATTTTATTTCAGCTTTATATGCATGTTCTTGCTCATGGGGCTAGTTGCCCAGAGATTTTTTAATGGTTTGGTAGCGTCCTCTTCACTGGTCGGAGGGTCGCGGACGTTACAGTGTGGTATCAGAGCTCTGGTTGCAGCATGGGTCTGAATGGGCTGCAAAGATGCAGTGATAGAGCCATCATTGTAGCATTGGAGATTAGAAGGCCATGAAGAACCAGTTAGCAGAGGCAGGTTTCCCTCTGCCTAGAAGAAAATGAATGATAGCAAAAACGTCAAAGAAATTTTTTCTAAGTCTTAGGCCGTCGACTCATCAGGGGACTAAGTCAGAAGATCCTCTAATACAGCGGAATGTATAGGCTGAAGATCACTCGACAATGGAAGAAAATTGTGAAATTCCTCTAAGGGTTCGTCGGTCATCGGTGAAAATTAGAGGATGTGATCGCCGAAACGTCAGCAGAAGAGACAAGATGGTAATAGGTTGAACCGTTGACAGCGACGATGGAGAGAAAATTTTGAAATTTTTTTCCAAGTCATGAAATCATCGACGATCGGCGATGATTAGTTGATTCAATCGTCGATGCTTAGATTATGAGGTTTCCGATGGAGCTGGTGGAAGGAAGGCAATGAAAGCACCGAAATGTCAGTAAGAATTAGTGGAAAGGAGAGATGATGAAGCAACGGAGAGGAAACTTCCATCGGAAGTCATCAGCGGAAGACCGTCGAAATGATGAAAAAATGTAGTTGTTGGAGCCACCAATATTGTGGAAAACCTTAGCTATTGGATTCCTGCCGTTGCAGATGACTATGGAACTAACCGTCCGATGAGCGAGTAGTTAGCTTCTACGACCACCGATGCCATGGTAGGTAACGTTCCGATTGCGGACACATTGGAGGAAATCAGTTGTTGAGGTCGCCGATATTGTGCTGTGGAAGAGGCTTTCCTCGTCGATGCTGTAGCGGTTAACATCCCCGATCGCTGACACATATTAGTTTTCACATAATCGATAAATGGTCCGGAAGCTTAGACGACTAAGGACCTGATACAGAAAAAAATTATAGCCAATAGGGTCACCGATGAACGTTGGAGAAATGTAGTTTTCTGGGTCACGGAAGTGTCAGAAGACTAGTCAACTAAGGATCTGAAATGTCAAAAAATTTAGTTGGAAAGGGGTCTGATAGGAAAAAGGGAAAAAATTGGGTTTTTCTAGTGGAATTTTCATGGGATTTTTCAGCTAGCGTTTTTGTGAATTTTTCATGGGATTTTTCAGCAGTTTTAGGAGTGAAAAGGGGGAAAAATCTAGGTGGTTGAAGTTAGCATTTCAGACCAAAATACAGTGGTGTGTTTTTCCATCATTCTAGAAGTGGTGTGGTTTTCACACCTGAGGTCAGCATGAAGCATGTGGATAGGCATTGGAAAGATTATCCAGCAGGGAACAAGGGAGAGTCACCAGAATTTGAATGCGGAACAACAAAGTACTAGTGATTGCTTGAAAAAGAAATGTCCTGCTGTTAATATGGACAAATCTGGAAATTGCATGCCTCGAGGTAGCAAGACCATGAAGTCAAACCAGCTGTGATGTGGAAAAGGAGTTCAATGCAAAGATGAGGGACTTGAAAAGGGAAATTTCCTTAAACCCTATCTTGCTAATTATAATTACATTTTATAAGTTTTGTACATAAAGTGTATGAGGAAATGCCCTGCATGCATAGGATATTACATGTTGGTGAGAGTAGTGAGAATTATACATTTATAATGAACCACTAATGATGATTATTGCATTGATGTTGGCATTAGTGGAAAAACCAATGACAACATGGACATGGATGAATATGTTGTGCTTGCTGATGAATGTGGCCAGCAACCCTATGGAGAAAGGGATAAGGCAACAAGTCTAGAATCAAAAGTGGTGAGCAAATTCTGCAATCTCCTGTAAGAGGCCAACCAAAATGGTAATGTCAAGGGTGTAAGTAGGACCCATGTAGGTAAAGGTTAATTATGAAAATTGCACGGAGTAGTAAAAAAAAGAGATCTCATACCATGTGGTTATCTAAAATTTATACTACAGAAATGTATCATGCCTGTATATGTTGTTATGAGCTTAGTAGCCTAAAGAAAGTGAGTACTGATGGTCTTGATTACGGTAGGACATCGTATATGAAGTAGTCATGGTTAGGCCATGCATGGCATATTTGAATGCCTAGTATTCCTGAATCAATGCAAGGTAGCATTGAGTGGATATACATTAAAAGATTTTTTAAATCTTGTAGTTATACATTTAATGGATGCATATGAAAGGTATGAGTAAATGTTGTACATATGCATACATAAGTATGGGTGCAAATGTTGTGATGCAATGCATGAATACATAGAGATAGTGCATGTGTTATTATGAATAACTAATGGCTGAAATGATGAATTTATCACAATTCTAGAACCATTTCAAGATATTTTATGAATGCAGGATAGTAAGTGCATGAAGAGGGTAGTTAGGATCGATTGGCTGTCGGAAATGCTCTATGGAAGGGCAAGGTGGTAGAAGGATACGCTTGTGAAGTAAGGAGTATCTAAACAATTCAATTAAATTGCTTAAATGATGTGACTGTACCCTGTAATTTAAAGTATGGTAACGATTGTATGAAGTAAATGAGTTTTGGTAATATTGATGTGGTTAATAGCTGAAAGTATTTGAATTTTATAAATTCTGCAAATGCTTCAGTGATTGTGGCAGCAATCAAAATGTTATATGCATCAAGACTTACCAAGTGTTTGGCTGATTGAAGTTCAAGTTTCAAGAAGATTGTTGAGGGTAAGACCATGACAAAGACCGGAATCTACCATGTGAAAGAGCCAAACATCATGAGAAGAGTCTCATGGCTACGAAAATAGTTTGTATGCATAATGAGTTGTCAAATTTGAATTTGTGAATTTTGGATTTGAGAAATTGCTGACAACTACTAATCACTACTGGCTTGCATCGAATTATGTCAGGAGGATGCATTGTAAGTGGGTTTTCATGTTATGCTAGTAAGCATAAAATTATAATATGAATAGTAGTGCTGATTACAAGAGACCCACAAATGAGGATCACCTCATTGCCAAGTGAATCAATTTCTGTAGTAGACAGAGTTGCAAATTCCTATTGAATTGAATTACTAATGTCATAGTTTGGTTATGGAACAATGAAATTTGGATTGTATTATCAGATAATGATTGACTGTTTGGCTACTTGATGAATGTGCCATGGGTACACATTGCAGGAAGATCATGTGTGATGGCCTGCAGGAACCAAACTTCATGGGGAGGTTTCCCTTATCTTCGAAATGGGTTTCGGGTGAAACTCCATTGGAAATTTTGGAAATGTCTCATCTGCACTACATGTTTGGTAAGAAACATGAGTGAGATGGTATAGATTATGTCGGTAAGACATGTGTGGATATGAAATGAAAAGAGGATTTGGGATGGCGAACCAAGGGATTGTCAACTTAGAGAAGGGAGCCTCCATTCCTCCTTAATGACGGAATACTTCCTCGTCCAATGGATAAGTGTTATGTGACCCTAGCTAAGAATATGCATGTCAAATTGTTAAATTCAATATGCAGAGCATGTTTTGATTTTATTTCTATTATGACCGATTGCTTGAGTATGAATAAGGCCTACATGGCACACACTGGAAAAGGGTGCACACTTTCTCGATGTCAGATCATGAAAGGGTTTTCAATATTGATTACATCCTAGGGAGTGGACGCACTCCTAGTGTCTCAAAACTTGATAGTGAATGATGTGAAGTATGATTATAGTTTTAGAGCAATAATGCTGATGGGTTTTCTTATATTTCTTGTGTTGTCAGGATAAATAGATACAGTCTGGTGTTGCACACTAAATGGACAAAGTGCATAGAGAAGGAGACGTTCCTAAGGGACTGAAGAGAAAAGAAGGGAGTGGTTTCTTGTGTGGTATGGTGTAGTGGAATTAGAGCTCACTGCTGGAAATGAAACATGGAAATGGTAATGGTAAAGTTCCAAGCTCGGTCGATGTGAAGGCGTATTGACTGGACGGTCTGATAAACCCAACTGTAGGTTGGCTTGACTGTGTAATTATTTGATGTTGTGAAAATTGTGGAAACGTTACAATATGGTAGCTGGCTTGGTTGTCTACCCTGATAAACCCAATAATGTATTGGCTGCAGCCTGACAAACCCAATTGCATATTGGATTGGCTGGACAGTCTGATAAACCCAACTATAAGTTGGCTTGACTGTGCTTGATATGTAAAAAAGGATGATGTGGAGCATCCTACATGCTGACCTAACATCCAAGTCCATAGGCAATCCCAAGGCTTGAAAAGCAAGGTAGGAACCTATGGACCAGAGAGGAAATACAGAATACAGATAAGTATTGGATTATTTTGCAATTTCTTGCTTATGAATATACATGTGTATATGATTTAGTTACGATGTTTTAAGCTCTTGTTTAAGAGATAAAAACCAATGAGAATAAACTAAACATGTGAATCCATTCAATGTTTGAATATAGGTATCGTTGGGAGCGAGGACTATGAGAGCATCCTAGGGGTGCATGTGGACATGTGACTATCTTGAAGAGCTCAGAATGAGCAGTAATAAAAAAGGTTCAAGTGAGACTATGAAGGTCGTAGCAGCCAAGACAAACCATGTGGGGAGGCTCCATGGTTGAGAGGTCTGAAATAGACCGGAGACACTACGTGTCATGCCCAAGAGGGTTTGATCCAACATTCATAGTGAAGTGAAAGAAGTTGAGAGCATAAAAACCATAGTGGTGGTGTGCGTTCCAAGATGAAAAAAACAAAGAGGGGAAAAAATCTTGCTGCTCTCTCTTTCCTTTCTAATTATATATACTTATGCATTGTGAAAACAAAATATTGTTGAATGCATGTATGACTGAAAATAGAATGTGTGTATTTTCTTAAAGTAAATTGTGAATGCTGGAATAGTTAATTCCCTACCCAAGAATGGACATGAATGAGCTGATGTGCCTGCTGGGAAGGCATGAAAAATATAAAATTCTCCTTGATGAGGCTTGGACTGTCATGCCAATTGGGAAATTAATTGACTGATTTTAATGCCTATATTATGCTTGGTCTAATCGAATTTCAATGATGCATTTCATAGGTGAGGAAAGTGAAATCCAGTCGTGCACATTGATCATGGCAGTAGACCAGAAGCTGTTGGATTTGGCTGGAAGTCTTCTTCAAACAATTTCCAAGACCCAAGAGAATCTTAGAGAGATGCTCAAGATAAAGAAAAGGCAGAATGAGATGAACCACCAGATTTTGCAAGACTCTATTGGTTTGCAAAAGGAGGTGAAAATACTTCTGGGAGCAATCCGTAAAGGCAAAGAAAGTGGATCAATGATGCGACATTCATCCAAGTGATCCGTGAAGAAACGTTCTAGGCATGAAGACTCAAGGGAAATTGAGTAGGTAAAGATGAAGTAGCCAGTGAAATGTTGGAAATGCGGAGGACATAATTACCACTGAGACTGCCCAACGAGGGGACATAAAGAGGGCAGCAGCCACAAAGTTCCTAGATTTGGGGATGAGCCAAAAGCTGAGAACGAGTGGGAGAAGCTCGTGGAAGCTGAGGGGCTTGGTCCGGAAAGTTCAAAGTAAATAATTGAACATGGGACAAATCTGCAAATTTTTTTAAATTTTGAATGTGAAAATGTTATATGCATTCCTATGTATTGGAGCACCGAGGACAGTGTTATTCCAAGGGGGAGGGGATTGTAATACCCTAGTTTTGACCCCACTTGCATTAAAATATACATGATGTATATTTTGTAATTAATCATGGTGTGGAGCTAAAGGCAAAAAACACACCATTGGTTTGGTTGTGTATGTTTCAGAAATAGGGATCGTTGTCGATGGTATATCGTGCTATCCGACACATTATAGTTTTGGGAATCATGTAAATATGCACATTAATTAAAATAAACCCACAGCCGACTATGACGAAGCAACATTAAATGAAAAGGACATGATTCCTAAGGTTAAGGGGGGTTTTTCTAACCCGTGGGGGGCCATTGGGAGTTTGCCATGTGACGACCACCCATTTAAATTTCTACTATATGGGAGCAGTTATTACTGAGTAGTGGTGGGTGTGGCAGGGCTGTCAGTCCTTTCCCACATGCCCACTCCACCAAGGGACTCTTCCTCTTCACATCATGTGGGGCGGAAGAAAACACTCACTTCACTCTTCCACAATCCCACTTCTTTGGTGGTTTTGGTATTGCTCACTCTCACGCAGGGCGGTTCTGGTTTTTCCTTCCACAGAGAATCATTTTGTTCACCCTCCTCATGTGCCACTTGGGGGATTTCCCCATCGTTTTGTTCATCCTCGCGCACCGATCGGAAATCGACATGGTTTTCCTCACATAGGGGTTGGGGGACTATGATCTCACATGGCGAGTTGGAAGAGTGGCCTGAGAGGCACAATTCTGCTGTGTATATGCTTTCCCTTGTCAATGTTGGGAGTCCATCTCCTTCCCCATCTGTGGACTGTGTAAGGTTCCCATTGTTTCATTATGGGATTGGGTTGTTTATCTTTCCTTGGTTTTGGTTGTTGTGTGTGCCAATATATTACGGGGTTGCTGCTGAGTTCTTTTGGCCACGCTAGGGCCAAGAACAACTCTAAAGTGTCTTGTTTGACTTGAGCTATGTTCACCTTGTTGTCTTTATCTTCTTCACAGAGCTCTGAACTGCTTGTTTTACTGTGGGTATGCAGTGGTTGGTCTTCGGATTTTTTAGAGTAGGATTAGAGGATAGGTATGCTTGAAAATCCTAGTGTTTGTGAGCCATTCAGATAGAATTAGATTGCTGGCTTTCTTCTCCACAACCCTTGAAGAGTATTGGAAAGGGAAGTCAAGGCCTGAGGGATTGTGAAGCAGAGAAAGGACTGATTCCTGGTGTTGGGTGTGTGGATTTCTTAGAAGTTAGGATAGCTCTGGTGTAGGCGTCCTTAGCTCTCCATTGAGACTACCAGCTTAGCATTTAGCCTTTCCTAGCTCCTTGACAACCTGATAAACCCAACTATGTTGACTTGGTTGTTTTGTGTAACCTTGGCTATGTGTAAGCCTGCTTTGGCCCTTATTCCTTGGGGAATCATGCCCAGCTCTGGGGTGGCAGTATTGTTGAGAGATTTATGATCATGCTAGCCTATGGTTGGGTGGAACATTGCAGCGACGTAGCTGGTTGTGGATGAGTTCTGTATAAGATAAGTGTTGTTGTTCTTTTTGCTTCTACATTTACATTTACTATCTAATGTCTAATGAATCATGAGGAACATGTTGATGCTGGAATGTATATGTTTTCTTCTGCTGTATGTTGAGTAACTATGCATCCGTGTATGTCTTATGCATCATAGCATATTTTATGTTTTAAACATTTTATTTCAGCTTTATATGCATGTTCTTGCTCAAGGGGCTGTTCCCTGGATCTTTTTTGATGGTTTGGTAGCAGCCTCTTCGCCAGTCGGAGGGTCAGGGACGTTATAGTGTGGTATCAGAGCTCTAGTTATAGCATGGGATTGAATGGGCCGCAAAGATGTAGTGACAGAGCCATCATTGAATCCTTGGACCTCAGAAGGCCATGAAGAACTAGTTAGCAGAGGCAGGTTGCCCTCTGCCTAGAAGAAAATGAATGATAGAAAAAACTTCAAAGAAAAATTTTCTAAGTATTAGGGCGTCAGCTCATTGGAGGACTAAGTGAGAAGATCCTCCGATACAGTGGAACGTATAGGCTAAAGATCACCTCATGGCAGATGAAAATTGCGAAATTCATCCAAGTGTTAGTTGACCGTCGGCGAAACTTAGAGAATGTGAGGGTCAAAATGTCGGCGGAAGAGACAAAATGATAATAGGTTGAACCATCAACATCGATGGTGGAGAGAAAATTTTGAAATGTTTTTCCAAGTCATGAAATCATCGGTGATCAGCGATGATTAGTTGATTGAATCGCTGATGCTTAGATGATGAGGTTTTTGATGGCGCCAACAGAAGGAAGGGGATGAAAGCGCTGAAATGTTGGCAATAATTAGTGGAAATGAGAGCTGACGAAGCGGTGGAGAGGAAACTTCCATTGGAAGTCATCAGTGAAAGACCACCAAAACAGTGGAAAACTGTAGTTGTTGGAGCCGTCGATACTGCAGAAAACCTTAGCTGTTGGATTGTCATTGTTGCGGATGACTATGGAACTAACCTTCCGATGAATTGAGTATTTAGTTGCTATGACCGCCGATTCCGTGGTAGGTAACGTTATGATCATGGACACATCGGAGGAAATTAGTTGTTGAGGTCACTGATACTGCACTATGGAAGTGGGTTTCCTTGTCGATGCTGTAGCGGTTAACATCCTAGATCGCCGACACATATTAGTTTTGGCATTACCGATAAATGATCCGGAAGATTAGACGACTGAGGACCTAATACAATGGAAACTAATAGCTGATAGGGCCACCAATGAACACCGGAGAAATGTAGTCATCTGGGTCGTCGAAGTGTCGGACGACTAGTCCTCTAAGGATCCGAAACGTCAAGAAATTTAGTTGGAAAGGGGTTCGATTGGAAAAAGGGAAAAAATTGGGTTTTTCCAGTGGAATTTTCATGGGATTTTTTAGCTAACGTTTCATTGAATTTTTCATGTTATTTTTCAGCAGTTTCAGGACTAAAAAGGGGGAAAACTCTAAGTGGCTGAAGTTAGCATTTCAGACCAAAATACAGTGGTGTGTTTTTCCATCATTCTAGAAGTGGTGTTGGTTTCACACCCGAGGTCAGAAAGAAGAATGTGGATAGGCAATGGAAAGATTATCCAGCAGGGAATAAGGGAGATTCACCATAATTTGAAGGTGGAACAACAAAGTACTAGTGATTTCTTGAAAAATAAATGTGCTACTGTCAATATGGACAAATCCAGAAATTGCATGCCTAGAGGTAGCAAGACCATGAAGTCAAACCAGTTGTTGTGTGCAAGAGGAGTTCCATGGAAAGATGAGGGACTTGAAAAGGGAAATTTCCTTAAACCCTATCTTGCTAATTATAATTACATTTTATAAGTTCTGTACATAAAGTGTATGAGGAAATGCCCTGCATGCATAGGATATTACATGTTGGTGAGAGTAGTGAGAATTATACATTTATAATGAAGCACTAATGATGATTATTGCATTGATGTTGACATTAGTGGGAAAAACATTGACAACATGGACATGGCTGAATATGTTGCGGGTGCTGATGAATGTGACCAGCAACCCTATGGAGAAAGGGATAAGGCAACAAGTCTAGAATCAAAAGTGGTGAGCAAATTCTGCAATCTCCTACAAGAGGCCAACCAAACTGGTAATGTCAAGGGTGTAAGTAGGACCCATGAAGGTAAGGGTTTAATTATGACAATTGCATGGAGTGGTAAAAATAAGAGATCTCATACCATGTGGTTATCTAAAATTTATACTACAGAAATGTATCATGCCTGTTTATGTTGTTATGAGCTTAGTAGCCCAAAAAAAGTGAGTACTGATGGTCTTGATTATGGTAGGACATCCTATATGAAGTTGTCATGGTTATGCCATGCATGGTATATTTGAATGCCTAGTATTCTTGAATCAATGCAAGGTATAATTGAGTGGATATACATTAAAATATTTTAAAAATCTTATAGTTATGTATTGAATGGATGCATATGAAAGGTATGAGTAAATTTTGTACATATGCATACATAAGTATGGGTGCAAATGTTGTGATGCAATGCATCAATGCATAGATATCGTCCATGTGTTGTTATTGTTAGAATTTCATCATTAAGCTAGCATTACATTAGGATATTTAACTGAGAGAATAACAAGCACAACAATCAAACACAAGAGACAATGAACACAGTGTTTATCCTTGAGGAAACCATAAATTGTGAAAACCCCACAACTTCCTCAGGGATAGAATCAGCACCAAAAGTAGAACCCAAAACAATAAGTGATCTCCCGACAACAATAACCTTCTTTCTCTCTAGCCCCAGTGTCTTCTCCTTCCTCAACTATGTGCTACACTTGAGTGTGTATGATTTGTATGATAAATAGAGAGTCCAGATCTCTATTTATACTAATCCCCACATGACTAAAACCCTACTAGGGCCTACCTCACTAGGAGAGTCTAATAACACTAGTGCCCTAGAACTGTGGGGACTTTAACCCTTAGACAATAGGAGGGTTACCCACAATGACTTGACATGACTTGTTTACATTATAGACTTTCCTGTTAGGAACATCAGGGAATGAAATAACTCAAGTACATCCTAGAATAAACATCGGGTTACAATATATAAGAAATATAAGTGAAATACATTCCAAAGTTACATATGCATCAACAATCCCTCTTAACTAGGAAGGTATTCTTTTGACACAATTTTTAGCACAAGCCTTCTTCTCTATATCTTTTGGATCATCGTCGAGTCCTCATCATATTCAAGTCTTCTTCATCTTCAAGTCATCTTCATATTCAAGTCATCTTGATCTTCAAGTGATCAGATCTGGATCATCACTCGATCTTGATCATCACTAGACATCATCACTTGATCTGGATCATCACTCGATCTGGATCATCACTGCTAGATCATCATCACTAAATCCGAATCATCATAATTGGATTTGGATCATCACGGGTGCTATCTCTTGATTCTTCTCGTCATAGGAACCTATACAGAGCCAGTTCTTTTTCATACCAGATGTATCATCACAGAGCTAGTCCTTTTTCATACTAGATGAGGCATCACAGAGCAGGTCCTTTTTCATACCAGATGAGGCATCACAAAGCTGGTCCCTTTTCATATCAGATGTGGCAACTACTCAGAGCTAGTCCTTTCTCATACTATATGAGTCATCACAGAGATGGTCCTTTTTCATACAAGATGTGGTAGCTACTCAAAGCTAGTCTTTTTTTCATACTGGATGAGTCTTCACAGAGCTGGTCCTTTTTCATACTAGATGAGGCAACACAGAGCTGGTCCTTTTTTATACCATATAAGGCATCATAGAGCTAGTCCTTTTTCATACCAGATGAGGCATCATAGAGCTGGTCCTTTTTCATACCAAATGTGGCAGCTACTCAGATCTAGTCCTTTTTCATACTAGATGAGTCTTCACACAACTGGTCCTTTTTCATACCATATATGGAAGCTACTTAGAGCTAGTCCTTTTTCATACTAGATGTGTCTTCACAGAGCCAACCCTTTTTCATGTTGGATGTGGGACCTACACAGAGCTAGTCCTTTTTCATACTAGATGTGTCTTCACAGAGACATCCCTTTTTCATGCTGGATGTGGGATCATCACATACACCTGACAATGGAAGAAAGCAATCCTCTCACCATGCCACATCTCTTACATCTGACCATGGAAGGAACCAATCCTCTCACCATGTTGGAAGGGCACATCACTTATATCTGATCATGGAAGGAACCAATCCTCTCACCATGTTAGAATGGTTCAGCATGGACACATCACTTCTTCTTGGGAGGAATATCGATCTAGAGAACACCAAGACTCTTCTTGAAGTACTCAAACTTCACCCTAGCCAATGCCTGAGTCAACACATCAGCTATATGTCCATCCATAGAAACATACTGGAGTTTCACTGCTCCTCTCTGCACCATATCCCTGATATAGTGATACTTGATCTCGATATGCTTTGAATTGTCATGGAATACTGGATTCTATGACAACTTTACACAACTCTGGTTTTCACAGTATATATAAGTAGCATCTAACTGGAGATCAAATAAATCAGACAGTAGCTTCCTCAGCCATACTACCTCACAACTAGTTGAACAGGCTGCAACATACTCTGCTTTAGCTATATTCAGTGCCACACAAGATTGCTTCCTGCTAAAGTATGATCCCATACTGAAGCAGCACCCTAAAGTGCTCTTCCTATCAATGGCACTACCTGCCCAATCTGAATCAACATAACCCTCTAGATTAATCCTTTAATCAGTCTTATACTTGAGCCCATAATCAACCATACCTTTCAAGTACCTTAGAATATTCTTTGCAGCAGTCAAGTGAACATGTCTCGGATCTGTCAAGTATTGGCTCAAGGTGTTCACATCAAAGCAAATATTTGGTCTCGTGTTCATCAGGTACATCAAGGACCCAATCATCTGATGATACATCGTGGCATCAACTGTCTCTGATGAAGCATCACTCAATAGCTTCAGGTTTGATGCCATAGGTGTGGTTAATGCCTTACAGTCCATCATCCCAAATATCTTCAGGATCTCTACTGCATACTTCCCTTTTCCAAGGAAGATTCCATTTGTAGTCTGCCACACCTCCATACCTAAAAAATAATGCATCATACCCAAGTCCTTCATTTCGAACTCGGCAGCAAGATTTCTCTTCGTATCAGCAATCAACCCATCCATACCTGTCCCGAACAAATCATCTACATATAGTAGAAGCATCACTGGGTTTCCATATTCAACCTTGTAGTAAAGGTTGGAATTTGCTTTACTCTTGGTAAATATGAAACTAGATAGAAAGCTGTCAATTTTGCCGTACCATGTCCTGGGTGACTGTTTCAAACTGTACAGGGCTTTCTTCAATTTACACACATGAGACTCCCTGTCATGAGTCTCAAAATCGAGTGGCTACTCCACATACACTTCCTCTTCTACTACACCATTCAAGAAATAAGTCTTGACATCCATTTGGTGTATCTTTCATTCCATCACTACAGCCAGAGCAAGTACCGATCCGATGGAAGTGTATCTGGCTATAGGTGCAAAGGTTTCTTCACAGTCTATTCATTCTTTTTGTGAGAAACCATGAGTAACAAATCTTGCTTTATATTTCTAGATGCTACTATCTGAGCATGCTTGATCTTGTAGATCCATTTGGAATTTACAATTGACTTCCCTTCTGGTCTTGGGAAAACATCCCAAACATCATTCTTCATGATTGATTGATACTCTTTGATCATCACATCCTTCCATTCTTTTCGTTATGTCGCTTCTTCATATTTGAAAGGTTATTTATCAATAAAATCATATAGTAAAGCTACATAACTGGAACAGAATCTGGTCCTCTTTCTTTCTTTGAGATTCTCTTCTAAAACCCCATATCTTTCCGCACCTTGGATAATCTCTCGTACCCAAGTAGGTTTCCTCTTGTGAGGATTCTTTTGCTGTGGTGGATCTACTGGTCTTTGTGGTTCTTCAAACTCTCGATCTTCTTCTTGAGTTTCCTTGTTCATGATTGTATCATGAATTCTGGGAGCTTCTGCTTCTTTAGGTTCTTTAGTAGGTTTCATTGTAGATTCGATGTAGGATGAATCTTCGTCAAATGTTACATCCGTGCTAATGTCAATATTTTTGAACCATGGGAAGTATATTCTGTAATCCTTCAAGCTTTCAGAGTATCCCACAAATATACCCTTATTTCCTGAAGGATCTAATTTTGTTCTTTTCTCTTTTGGAATGTGTATGTACACAAGACACCTGAATATTCTAAGATGGCTGACTTCTGGTTTCTTGCTAGAGAAGACTTCTTCAGGAGTCTTGTTCTTGAGTACTTTGTGTGGAGTATGGTTCTCTACATACACTGTTGTTCTAGCTGCTTCTAGTCAAAGATGCATAGGAATATCTTGATCATGAAGCATAGCTCTTGCAGCTTCCATGATGGTTCTATTCTTCCTTTCTGCAATTCCATTCTGTTGTGGATTATAAGGGGTGGACAACTCCCTCTTAATCTCTGAGTCTTTACATAGTTCTTTGAACTCATTTGAAGTGAATTCTCCGCCATTGTTTGATAAAAAAGTCTTGATCTTCTTTTTAGTGTGGTTCTCGATCAAGGCTTTGAATTCCTTGAACTTTCTGAACACTTCATCTTTATTCTTCATGAAGTAAATCCACGTCTTCCTAGAAAAGTCATCAATAAAAGATACATAGTACACATACCCGCTTAGTGAGCTTGATGACATTGGTCCGCATACATCGGAGTGGATGATTTCCAAGATTCTTTTTTATTTGCTTTTGCTACTTGGAAATGTCTTCTTTGTGTTCTTTCCTTTTGCAAATCCTTTGCAGACCCCTTCATGTTTTGATTGTATTTCTGCAAGACCTTCAACAACTTTGCTTGCAAGTGGTAGTGCTCTGTAATGTACATGTGCACGCCTTCTATGCCAAAGTTCATTTGGTTCTACTGTGTCATGAACCAAAGCTTGATCTGGTTGGCCCTTCAACTTGTATAGACCTCCTTCTTGTTTTCCAATCACTATTGCATTGTCAAAAGTCTTTCCCTTTGGCCACATAAGAACTTGGCCATCTACAAAAGCAACCCTCATTCCTTTTGCATCCAATGTAGATATGGAGAGGAGGTTCTTCTTTAGTGCTGGAACAAATAATACATTCTTCATCTTTAAAGACTTTCCAGAATCTAGTTTATAGGAGGATTCACCACTACCTTTTATTGGATACTGGTAGTCATCCCCAAGTTTCACCTTGTGAGGTGACTCATGTTCAGATAGCTTCACAAATGATTCTTTGAGTCCCGTCATGTGCTTGGAAGCACCACTGTCTATGAGCCAATCATTGCTTCCATGTGAAACAGTTCCTGTGAGAGCAGAGATCAGTACATATTCTTCCTCACTTGAAGAATCATCACTTTCTTGTCTGATTCTCTTTGTAGAAGGTTCATCATCCTTTGCAGCATGAGCATGGTGTCTTCTCTTGTTTCCCTTCTTCTTTAGGTTTCTTCTGTTAGGGCAGAATTTGGATATGTGGCCTTTCTCATCACATGTGTAACATCTAATAGTATTTAGATCTTTTCTAGAGTGTGAGATCTTACCTTTGGAGTGATGATGGCTCCTTCTGGTTTTCTTGGAGTGAACTATGAGAGCTTGATCTTCACTTCCCATCTTCTCTTCTTGAGCTACTATCTGAGCTTCTTCTTGAGAGTATTCTTCCCATAGTCTGTTGAACTTGACTAACTTCTTTCTGGCACAGATCCCTTGAATGAAAGAGTCCCATGATCTAGGGAGACCATTCAAGGTGGTCATCAAAATCTCTGCATTTTCCACTTCTTCATCTACTACTTCCATCTACTCCTTGATTTGAGAAACCCTTGTACAGTAAGACTAAATAGTCTCAGCATTCTGGATCTTCACATTCTTTAATTGGTTTCTCAGAGTCATCTTCCTGTTTATGTTCTTCCCTTCAAACAATTTGGTTAGGGCATCAAACATATCTTTAGGTGTCTTAAGGGAGGACACCTATGGTATGAGGTGATCCTTGATACAATCAACAATCATTTTCTTTTCCATAACCAACTTATTCTTATGCAAGGCCTTAACCTCATCTCCCTCTGGAACTGGAACCTCCTCATTGATATAGGAGTCCAACTCATTTTCTTATAGGACCAAGGAGATTCTATACTTTCAGGCTCGGAATTTATCATGTCCCTCAATATTTTCATCAAGCTTGGTATGATGAGACATCTTAAACTAAGAACCTCAAATGGAAATACAAAAGATTTAGATCTTACCAGGTCAAGATGTCGGATCTAGATTTGGAGCTGAAATCCTACAGAGCTGGTTTAGTAGAAAATTAGGAATTTTCTTTTCTAGAGTTCTGTCCAACCAAATGCTTTGAATTTGATCTCTAACTTTGATTTTGGGGAGGAGATCAATCCAGGCCTGGGCTCGCTGAAAAATTTCTCTTCTATGAAAATCCCTAATTTTTGGTAGTAGTGTCGGGTACAAAACTAAAAAGCCTCAGAATTTGATTCTGCTTCGATAGAAAGATGTGAACTAAGGAGGAGAGTTATTCCACCTTAATTTTACTAAAAATCTGTGGAGGAAGCTCCACAAACTAGGAATTCCTAGTTCCCATAGTTGCACAATGTCTTTTTCTCAGGTTAGCTCTGATACCATGTTAGAATTTCATCATTAAGCTAGCATTATATTAGGATATTTAACTAAGAGAATAACATGCACAACAATCAAACACAAGAGACAATGTACACAGTTTTTATCCTTGGGGAAACCATAAATGGTGAAAACGCCTCAACTTCCTCAGAGATAGAATCAACACCAAAAGTAGAACCCAAAACAGTAAGTGATCTCCCGACAACAGTAACCTTCTTTCTATCTATCCCCAGTGTCTTCTCCTTCCTCAACTATGTGCTACACTTGAGTGTTTATGAGTTGCATCATAAATAGAGAGTCTAGCTCTCTATTTATACTAATCTTGACATGAATAAACTATTGGGGCCAACCTCACTAGGAGAGTCTAATAACCCTAGTGCCCCAAAATTGCAGTGACTTTAACCCTTAGACAATAGGAGGGTTACCCACAATGACTTGACATGACTTGTTTACATTATAGACTTTCCCAATAGGAACATCGGGGAATGACATAACTCGAGTACATCCCGGAATAAACATCAGGTTACAATATATAAGAAATACAAGTGAAATACATTCCCAAGTTATATATACATCAACAATTATGAATAACTAATGGCTGAAACGATGACAATTCTAGAACCATTTCAAGAGTTGTTATGAATGCAGGATAGTAAGTGTATGAAGAGGGTAGTCAAGATCGATTGGATGTCGAAAATGCTCTATGGAAGGGAAAGGTGGTACAAGGATATGCTTGTGAAGTAAGGAGTATCTAAACAATTCATTTAAATTGCATAAATGATGTGACTGTACCCTATAATTTAAAGTATGATAACGATTGCGTGAAGTAAATGAGTTTTGGTAATATTGATGTGATTAACAGTTGAAAGTATTTGAATTTTATAAATTCTACAAATTCTTCAGTGATTGTGGCAGCAATGAAAAGGTTATATGCATCAAGACTTACCAAGTGTTTGGCTGATTGAAGTTCAGGTTGCAGGTAGATTGTTTGGGGCATGGAAATGAGGGTAAGACCGTGACAAAGACCGAAATATACCATGTCAAAGAGCCAAACCTCATGAGAAGAGTCTCATGTCTCCGAAAATATTTTGTATGCAGAATGAGTTGTCAAATTTGAATTTGTGAATTTTGGATTTGAGAAATTGCTGACAACTACTAATCACTATTGACTTGCATAGAATTATGTCAGGAGGACACATTCTAAGTGGGTGTTCATGTTATGCTAGTAAGCATAAAATTATAATGGGAATAGTCATGCTGCTTACAAGAGACCCACAAATGAGGATCACCTCATTCCCAAGCGAATCAATTTTTGTAGTAGACAGAGCTGCAAATTCCTATTGAATTGAATTACTAATGTCATCATTTGGTTATGGAACAATCAAATTTGGATTGTATTATCAGATAATGATTGACTGTTTGGCTACTTGATGAATGTGCCAGGGGTACACATTGCAGGACGATCATGTGTGATGGCCTGCAGGAACCAAACTTCATGGGGAGGTTTCCCTTATCTTGGAAATGGGTTTCGGGTGAAACTCCATTGGACATTTTGGAAATGTCTCATCTACACTACATGTTTTGTAAGTAACATGAGTGAGATGGTATAGATTATGTCAATAAGACATGTGTGGATATGAAATGAAAAGAGGAGTTGGGATGGAAAACCAAGGAACTGTCAACCCAGAGAAGGGAGACCCCATTCCTTCGTAATAAAGGAATACTACCTCAGCCAATGGATAAGTGTTTTGTGACCCTAGCTAAGAATATGCATGTAAAATTGTTAAATTCAATATGTAGAGTATGTTTTGATTTTATTTCCATTATGACTGATTGCTTGAGTATGAATCGAGCCTACATGGCACACACCAAAAAAGGGTGCACACTTTCCTGATGTCGGATCATGAAAGGGTTTTCAAAATTGATTACACCCTAATGAGTGGACACACTCCTGGTGTCTCAATACTTGATAGTGAATAGTGTGAAATATGATTACAGTTTTAGAGCAATAATGCTGATGGGTTTTCTTATATTTCTTTTGTTGTCAGCATAAATAGATACAGTCTGGTGTTGCACACTAAATGGATAATGGCTTGGGCTCATCCTACCTTCTACTAAAAGAGCAGAGAGAAGGAGACATTCCTAAGGGATTGAAGAGCAGAGAAGGGAGTGGTTTCTTGTGTTGTATGGGGTAGTGGAATTAGAGCTCATTGCTGGAAATGAAACTTGGAAATCGTAATGGTAAAGTTCCAAGCCTAGTCAGCGTGAAGGCCTACTGGCTGGACGGTCTGATAAACCCAACTATAGGTTGGCTTGACTATGTAATTATTTGATGTTGTGAAAATTGTGGAAACGTTACAGTATAGTAGTTGGATTGGATGAGGGGATTCTAATACCATGGTTTTGACCCCATTTGCATTTAAATATACATGATGTATATTTTTTAATTAATCATGGTGTGGAGCTAAAGGCAAAATCCCCACCATTGGTTTGGTAGTGTATGTTTCGGCAATAGGGATCATTCTCGCTGGTATATCGTGCTATCTGACACATTATAGTTTTTGGGCATCATGTAAATATGCACATTAATTAAAATAAACCCACAGCTAGCTATGACGATGCAATGTTAAATGAAAAGGGCATGATTCCTAAGGTTAAGGAGGGGTTGTCTAACCCGTGGGGGGCCATTGGGAGCTTTCCATGTGACGACCACCCATTTAAATTTCTGCTGTCTGGGAGCAATTATTGCTGAGTAGTGGTGGATGTGGCAGGACTATTATTCCTTGCCCAGGTGCCCATTCCACTAGGGGACTCTTCCTCCTCACATCACGTGGGGTAGAAGAAAACTCTCACTCCACTCTCCCACGATCCCACTTCTTCAGTGGTTTTGATCTTGCTCACTCTCACATAGGGAGGTTCTGGTTTTTCCTCCCATAGAGAATCATTTTGTTCACCCTCCTCATGCACCGCTTGAGAGATTTCCCCATCGTTTTGTTCACCCTCATGCACCGCTTGCTGGATTTCCCCATTGTTTTGTTCATCCTACGCATCAATCAAAACTCGGCATGGTTTTCCTCACGCAGGGGTCGGGGGACTGTGATCTCACGCGGTGAGCTAGAATAGCAGCCTGAGAGGCACAATTATACTGTGTATATGCTTTCCCCTGTCAATGCTAGGAGTCCGTATCCTTCCCCATATGTAGACTGTGTAAGGTTCCCGTTGTTTCATTATGGGATTGGGTTGTTGATCTTTCTCTGGTTTTGGTTGCTGCGTGTGCCAATATCTTGCAGGGTTGCTGCTAAGTTGTTTTGGCCATGCTAGGGCCAAGAACAACTCTGAAGCATCTTGTTTGACTTGAGCTATGTTCACCTTTTTGTTTGGGTTGTCACCCTGTTGTCTTTATCTTCTTCATAGAGCTGTGAACTGCTTGTTTTAGGGACTAAACACAAGTCTCATCAAAGATTAATAACAATAAGTCATGAAAATGGTGAAAAAGGGCTACAGAATGAGTAGCCGCACTATATATTCACACAAAGAATTAGTAATACAATACAATGTTCATGCTGCAAGCATGAATGACAAAGCAATTTGAATTCCCAAGGAGTTCATTTGAATTGAATGAGTGAGTCTATCTTAACTGAATGTAATCCATACTCAACACTCCAGTTAACCATTGATCAAAACCCTAATTGACTCAACTGAGCCCTAACTGAAGTCAAAGTGCAATAAATGACTGAGTCTAACTGAAAGTAGGATAGACACATGTCACAACAAACCAACCAACAAGTGGTAGCGCTTCAATGACTCCAATGAACCCTGATGAAGTTAACTGAAGTGGAACTGAACATCAGAAGTGGTTGGATGTAATGTTCTCGACACTAAAGAGGACGCTACCAAACCATCAAAAAATATTCGGGCAACTAGCCCCATGAGCAAGAACATGCATATAAAGCTGAAATAAAATGTTTAAAACATAAAATATGCTATGATTCATACGACATACACAGATGCATAGTTACTCAACATATAGTGGAAGCAAACATATACATTCGAGCATCAACATGTTCCTCATGATTCATTAGACATTAGACAGTAAATGTAAACGTAGAAGCAAAAAGGAAAAGAACACTTATCTTATACAGAACTCGTCTGCAACCAGCTACGTTGTTGCAACATTCCACCCAGCCAAAGGCCAGCGTGCTCATCAATCTCTCAGCAACACTGTCACCCCCGAGTTGGGCATGATTCCCCAAGTAATAAGGGTCAAAGAAGGCTTACACATAGCTAAGGTTACACAAAACAACCAAGTCAACACAGTTGGTTTTATCAGGCCGTCAAGGAGCTAAGAAAGGCTAAATGCTAAGCTGGTGGTCTCAGTGGAGAGCTCAGGATGACTACACCAGAGCTAGCCTGACTTATAAGACATCCACACACCCAACACCAGAAATTAGTCCTTTCTTTACTTCACAATCCCTCGGTCCTGGAATTCCCTTTCCAATACTCTTCAAGGGTTATGGAGAAGAAATCCAGCAGTCTAATTCTATCTGAATGGCTCCCAAACACCAAGTTTCTCAAGCATACCTAGCCTGTAATCCTACTCTAAATAGTCCGAAGACCAACCACTACATTAAAAGAGACTTGTGTTTAGTCCCTAAATCACTATGAAAGACTTAATAATTTTGTACAAAAGTGTTCAGATTTTCAACTAAATATAGAATGAACTAATCATAAAATTATACAATAATGTTCATATGGAATTTTCCACAACTTTATGAAAAAAGGAAAAAACATTTCAAAAATCATGTATAAGAAATGAAGAAAAACTGAAATGAATCTTTTCTTGTTCTATCAAAGAAGATAGAAACTAGAGATCTAAGAAAACCAAGTTATATTCAAAGCCAACTATGAAGCTTTAAAATACCAGCATCAATCAAAATTCTTGAAAATACGTATGAATTCATACACGTTTATTTTTTTTATTTTTGATTGAGTTTTCTGTTCAAAAATGAATTGCAGAGTTCAAAACACAGCTGTAACAATATGAAGCATGCATCTCAAATACCAAAAGAAGCATTTAAAAACCCAATACCAAATAGGGCTAAGAATAATACATGGCACCACTTCTACAAGTGTTGAACATTGCATTACCAGCCTAAGCACTACTTCTTGCACATAGGAATAGAGCAGCGACACCACTTACAGCAGGTTCACACCAGGACATTACTAGGTCCAACACTGCTTCTTGCACATAGAAAAAGGATGGTGGCACCACTTCTTTACCACACTTATAACACATCTCAAGAGCGATGCCCGAGATGGTGATTTGAAAAATAAAAAAGCAATAGAAAAGGAAGCTCAAACTGAAAAATGAACCCAAACAATCACCAAAAAACCCAGTTAACCAAAAATATGAATATCCAAAGGCAAACAGAGTCAAAAAAATCAAATTCAAAGCAGATCTATAGATCTATGAATGGAAAAATAGATCTAGAAATTGAAAATGAAGGTGGAGGTTTCAACTTAGCAACAATTTAGAATTCGAGGTAGATCCCCAATGGAGTCACCAATTTTGTTAGCTAGAAATACAAACCTCCTACGGACTAGACTTGGTTCCCTAGTCTGAATGGCCCAAACAATCACTAGAAAAGCTAGTTAACCAAAAATATGAATATCCAAAGGCAAACAAAGGCAAAAAAATCAAGTTCAAAGCAGATCTACAGATCTATGAATGGAAAAGTAGATCTAGAAATTGAAAATGAAGGTGTAGGTTTCAAATTACCAATGATTCATAATTCGAAGTAGATCCCCAGTGGAGTCACCAATTTTGTTATATGGAAATACAAACCTCCCGCGGACTAGAGTTGGTTCCCTAGTTTGAATGGTTCATATCTAGAACAAAACACAAACACGGAATGCTAGACTCTCCCTAGATTTGGTTAATCACTTGAATGGAATTCCATGATGCTTCTTTAAGAGGTTGTCCTCGCTATCCTTGAATCTTACTGCAGAATAACCTATAAAATATAGAAGAAAACAAAGAAAAGATGATATCATACAATATAATCAACTAGATGTATGCTCATGACCAAGGAATCAAGCAATATATACAAATGGGATAGTAAATATGGGAAAGAAAAGACATTCTTTATTAATAAATGATTGGAGAGACTACAACCTTCATGCCTTGGTGTTGAGAGTTCATTCCAATGGCTCCTTGCATATAAATTCACCTTGCCTCCAAAGACTCAAGAATGATCTTGACAGAGTTTGGGTATGCAACACAATTCTTCCTCCTTTTTCCCATGGGGGGTGAGCCAGTATTTGAAGGAATGGGAGGATAGGTATGGTTGAGGATCTCATGGGTGAGGTGGAGATTAGATCTAAAAAGGGAGGATATTGAGCTCCAGCTGGTCCTAAACCATAGGGATGAGGCTCTACGGAGGTCAGCTTTGAGAAGCCTCTCGAAGATTCTCTTTTTTTCCTTCAAAACTTGAGCACCTCTCGTCCATTGAAGCAAAAAGGTGGTGATAAGCGGGCACCGATTCTTGTAGTAGAGCTAGAAGTGGTGGCACCACTCTTTGCTTATGTATCAGGAGCGGTGCTTTCTATTTTCTTCTAGGGTGACTTTTTTTTTCAATGGGGAAAGAGCGTTACTAGCTCAAACGAGGAAAAATTGCAAGGGGTTCATTTATTCCTTCATTTCTCTAGGGAAAAATTTGAGGGATTGGAGCAGACAAGGGGATACCTATATCATAACATGAGGGTGATGAGATTTTAGTATAATAGGGTTAGATTGGTAGCCAATGGCTACTCACAAGTACATGGTATTGACTACAATGAAACCTTTGCACTAGTGGCAAAGATGGACTCCATAAGGCTAGCTCTAGCCATTGCAGCTTCAAAGCAGTGGGAGGTACATCACATGGATGTGAAGTGTGCTTTCCTAAATGGAGATCTCACTGAGGAGATTTACATGCAGAAACCTGAAGGGTTTGTTTCTAATCCATATTTAGTGTGCAAGTTAAAGAAATTGTATGGGCTCAAGCAAGCCCCCAGGGCTTGGTATGCCAAGATTGATGTCTTTTTGCTATCACTGAGTTTTGTTCGATGCAAGTTTGATCCTCATGATTTTTTGAAGCTGATTCTTGGTTCCTTGATGATTATTGTATTGTATGTGGATGAACTACTGAATACAGGATGTTCAAAGAAAGATATTTCCTCCTTGAAGGATTCAATGAACCATGCATTTTCTATGACATATTTGGGATTGTTGAGCCAATTCTTAGGTCTCAAAATTGCTCAATCCCAACATGGAATCAAAGTACATCAGTCCAAGTATGCTATATATTTTCTCAACAAGTTCAACATGAAATATTGCAAGCCAAGAAAGACTCCCTTCCTTTCAGGAGTTAAGCTTGAAGAAGTAGGTTCTTCTCCTATGGTAAATAATACATTGTATAGGAAATTGATTGGGTGTTTGCTTGATCTTACACACACTAGACATGATTTATCTTATGCAGTTACTATGGATTCAAGATACATGGATTAGCCTCATGAGATCCAATAAAGAGCAGCCAAAGGGATCCTAAACTTTGTTCAAGGAACAAGAACTCATGGGATCTTCTACAAAGAAAAATATGATCTTTATTTGATTGGATTTACTGACAGTGATTGGGTAGGTGACAACACAGATCGAAATTATACATCAGGATATGTGTTCATGCTTGTAGAAGGACCAATCAGCTGGTCAAGCAAGAAGTGGAGTGCCATAGCACTCTCATCTACAGAAGCAGAGTATATGGGAGTTGTAAACGCAACAACTCCATGTTTGTGGTTGCAGGGGATACTTGGAGAATGTGGCTTCGAATCATAGTTTTCAACCATTATCTACTGTGATAATCATAGCACCATTCAAATCTACAATGATCCAATTCAGAGATAGCGAACCAAGCACATTGAGATCCATATGCACTACATTAGAAAGCTTGTGCATGATGGTACCATTGATCTACTCTTCTGTGCATCTTCAGAACAAGTAGCAGACATCTTCACTGAAAAATTTTGTGAGAAGAACTTCAACAATATGAAATCACTGCTGGGGATTGTTGATCATGCTATGAAGCATGATTGATGACAATATTTCCAAATTTTGTTTTTCTTGTTCATGTTTAAGGGAGGATTTTCCCATTGGGTTTTTTCCTCTGTCCTTGGTTGTATGGACAAGCAGTATGTAAAGTGTGACTAAGCCTTGTTTCTAGGCCCTATATTTTTCTGATATTTACTAATAAATTTAGGCTTAAGGGGGGGGTTATAATAATCAACCCATAGTTACCTACATTAGACATTAATTTAACTATTTTTGTCTTATTACCTAGTTTCCTAGATTCCATTCTATGCTAGTTGCCTTCTACATGTCCTAGAAGTCAACGCATGATAAAAATGAGTGATGGAGTGCTTGGGAAACATCCTGGAAACCCAATTTATTATGTCTACTTTATTCCATATTCTCTAAAGTGCATATTTGCTTTTTCTTAAAAGCTACCTTGTTTTATTTTTTATTTAAGGCAAAAGGAAAAGCTAGACTAGGTGTAGTTGACTTGTTTTTTTCCCACATCATCATCCCTCCTTTTCTCCAAATAAAAGAATGTATGAGTTGTCTTTCCATCCATCTTTAGATTTCCCACTTGACTTAGAAAATTCGTGAGCTTCTACTTAGATTTGGAAACTACTTTATGCATCTATGGGGGATTTGACTAGATTTGGTAAGCCTGCTTTTTGACTATTTTGAATGGTATATTTATGCATTTGATTCTCTAATGTAATTATATATTACAGCATCCTATTAATTCATAATTTTGGCTATTTTACACTTACTCAATACAGATTAGTGTTATGCTCCAATTTCAGTCTCCTTTGGTGTTAATTTTGCATGTTTGATTAACAATTTTGTGAGTGTAATTGTTCAATCTCTTGGGTTCAATTTCTACAAAATGGGCTTAGAAAAATTCCCACATAATGTTTATAGAGGTGATTTTAAAAACCTAATTCCATATACCTGGATCTAGATATACTATGGACAAAAACCTCCTTCATATTTTTTAAAATATGTTTGTTTTGTGTATAGTAAAGTTTTAAAAATTGCAATTTTTCTGTTTTGAACTTTATTTGACTAGGTCTGCAAAATGAATGCCTAGCCCTCATTTTTTAGTATTTTTGAGTGATCTGAGTTGGATATGGTGTTTTTTATTGTTTTACACCTTCGTGTATTTCTATTTTTCTAATCTTGGCTAAAAAAATACCTGCTGTGCAAAAACATTGCAAGGCTTCCTTGTAAATGTGAAATACCTAATTTGTTTACTAAAATGAAAGCATAAGTTCCATCCTTAGGTATTATTAAGTGTCTTAATTTGGATAATATATGTTTCTTCCTCCCATGTTCTTACACATGTCCAAATATGTCTCATAATATTTGCATGAAGTCCAAATATGTGTCATAACATTTGCATGAGGATCTTGTAGCGGACCCACAGCCTTAATATTATATTCTATTTATATCATTATATATGTATTATACATGTATGACTTATCATAATTTATAAGTAGCATGGTCATAATTGAAACGAATGTCTAAATTCACAATTTTGTTTTGTAAATGCAGAGTGTAAATTTGTAAAAATGGGCTTAGAAAAATGCTCGCCATAATGTTTATAGAGGTGATTTTCAAAACATAAAGCCATATACTTGGAGCTATATATACTATGGAAAAAAATATCCTTCACAATTTTAAAATAATGTTTATTTTGTGTAGAGTAAAGTATTGAAAATTGCTATTTTTCTGTTTTGAACTTTATTTGACTAGGTTTGTAAAATGCACGCCTAGCCCTCATTGTTTGGCATTTTTGAGTGATCTCAGTTGGATATGGGGTTTTATATTGTTTTACACCATCTTGTATTTCTATTTTTCTAATCTTGGCTAAAAACATGCTTGTTGTGCAAAACATTGCAAGGCTTCCTTGTAAATGTGAAATGACCACTTTGTCCACTAAAATGCAAGGATAAGTTCCATCCTTAGGTATTTTTAAGTGGATTAAGTTGGATAACATATGTTTCTTCCTCCAATTTTCTTACACATGTCCAAATATGTCTCATAATATTTGCATGAAGTATGGATATGTATCATAACAGTTGCATGAGGATCTTGTAGCGAGCCCACAACATCAATATAATATTCTATTTATATCATACTATATGTATTATACATATATGACTTGTCATAATTTATAAGTAGCATGGTCATAATTGAAAAAATGTCTAAATTCACAATTTTGTTTTGTAAAAGCAGTGTACATATGTAAAACTGGGCTTAGAAAAATGCCCTCCATAATATTTATAGACATGATTTTAAAAACATAAAGCCATATACCTGGAGCTATATATACTGTGGACAAAAACTTCTTCATAATTTTGAAAATATGTTTATTTTGTGTACAGTAAAGTTTTGAAAATTGCAATTTTTTTGTTTCGAACTTTATTTGACTAGGTTTGTAAAATGCATGCCTAGACCTCATTGTTTAGTATTTTTGGGTGATCTCAGTTGGATATGGTGTTTTTTTTTGTTTTACACCTTCCTGAACTTCTATTTTTCTAATCTTGGATAAAAACATTTATGCTGTGCAAAAACATTGCAAGGCTTCCTTTTAAATGTGAAATGCCCACTTTGTCCACTAAAATGCAAGCATAAGTTCCATCCTTAGGTATTTTTAAGTGGCTTAAGTTGGCGAATATATGTTTCCTCCTCCTATGTTCTTGTACTATTCCATATTTTCTTTTTGAGCCATAAAAAGTATTTTTTATACAAAAAATTTCTATATTTTGTATTAATGTTGATTATTTTGTTGACTTTGCAGAATAACTCATCAATCGATCATTCGAACCAGTCACCTCAACAAAGTATTCCTCGAAAAAGAGGTGGACACAAGGAAGTAGAATTGAATAATATTCCAATTTTTACCTCACATGATATTATCCTTCAATTCATTCCTGCTGGGGGTAAAAGAGCTTCTATTCGTGCTGTCCGTCAACAAGGCCAAGCACTTATAGATAATAAATCCATACTAGAAAATAATACTATTAATTTCCATCAAACACAGGAAATCATGCAGCAACTGTTGAAATTATATGTCCTGTATGTAATCAATGTGTGACAAACAACAATGTTTGTCAACAACCTAGGCAGCCTTTGACCCCAATTAAAATTGAGGGAAATGGTAATGTACAAGGTATAACTATTGACCATAATATTAACTCCGATTCACATAATGTGGTCTGAAATGTCTCTCAAAGATCAACTGTTGATGATGCTTCCATTACAAATAATTTCTATTAAAGTATAGAAGGTTGTTTTGCTCAACAACCTAGGTTTCCTTTGTCTCTGGTTACGGTTGAAGGGAATGAAAGTGTAATCCTACCTAGTGGACAAAAATTTGAACACACATCCCTTGAGAAGTTGGATACAACTAGGAGTCATGAAACAGTTGAAAGAACTACCTTTCATGAACAAATGGATAGAAACGCAACTACAAAAAATCAAAATTCTGCAGATGCACAAGCTTCAGTAGAAATGACTGAAGGCCAAATGGATAGAAATGCACCTACAAGAAATCAAAATTATGCAAATGTATAGGCTTTAGTACAAATTCCTGAAAGAAAAATGGATAGAAATGCAACTACAAAAAATCAAAATTTTGCAAATGTACAAGCTTCAGTACAAGTTCCTGAAGGACAAGTGGATAGAAATGCAACTACAAAAAATCAAAATTTTGCAGATGTAAAAGCTTAAGTAGAAATGCCAAAAGGACAAATGCATAGAAATGCACCTACATAAACTCAAAATTCTATAGATGTACAAGATTCAGTACAAATTCTTGAAGGGTGTTTAACAGATCAAACTACATATGCTGTAAGTAGAAGGTCTACATGAAACCGCTTAAGGACATCCTTATTGAGTCTTAAGAAGCGATCTAGATGGTTTAACCATATACTAAATGAGGGGAATAAAATTTTTAAGGAAATTTATAGATGGTTCTCTGGGAAGTCACTTGAATATGTATATGAAAATGACATTATTTCTGGAATTGGGTAATTCATGAGCAAAAACTATAGTGAAGATTCTAAATTTTAGGATGTTCTTGAACACCTAGATGCAATGCTTCATAAACTTCAATCAATTGTTATGCAAGAGATCCGCAATGATTGTATGCCTAGGAATATGGATTTTGTATTTATTGAATCAAGCATGATCCATAAGGCTTTGAAATGTCTAAAGCAGATTAACCGTCATGGTGTATTGCAAGGGGTTAGTCCAACTTTAGTTTCCAAGGAGATGAAAAACTGGAGCAAAGAAGCTGAGGATATTGATATGGGTTGGGAGAGAACTGATGGTCTCACATATGGAGTTAGAGTGAAGCAGGTAAATTCATATGCTTCCTTTATGGTTGAGTGCTATGAAAAGAGGACTGAAAGTAGAGTCATTGATCGAGGTGGGAAAGTATGTGAGATATTATTTGAGTTACTAGAAGATAGTGGCTTGATGTCTTGTGTAAGCCTTGGAAAATGGGATGGAAAGGAAGAATATAAACAGGTTTTAGCACATGTTGCTGATCCTACAAATGAGGATAACTTAATGAATTAGATAAACAAAATTTCACAAGACGGGATTCTAATTCCAATTGGAAGGGTAGTGAAAGTGAATTTTTTTGAGTGCCATGATCTAGTGGCCATATGCAGTTTAGTATGCAATAATAATGTTTATCCAATGGGGAATGGTTTTTTTCCTTGGCGCATATGTCATAAAAAATCTATACAGATGGTTACTGTTACCACCTAAGTTGTACGTAGTGGTTGTTTATCAAGTGAGCCTGGTGAATCGGACAAGTATAACTTGTTCGGACTTCAAAAGACCTTTGGAAGTACTTTTGGGAAGTGCTTGTTGTACTATATCACATGTTCATACCCCATGGGGAAATTGTAATAAATTTTCTAGCATGATAGTGTCTGTAAAAGACTCGGTATCTTATACTTTATTTGTCAATCCGATCAGCCCAGGGTGTTTTTTTCCCTTGGTAATTATTGGTTGTTGAATAAACGACTAATAATTTTCGAGTTTTTCACTCCATACCTCCAAAGTTGGGATGGTTAGCTTGGCATTTAGGCCTATTGAGGTTATTAGAGTATATGTGTCAATGTATAAACATGCTAGACATCATGGTCGAGTCATATGAACATGTCTAAGTCCCCCTAGTTTTTTTCAATTTTTCAATTTTTTAGTTTTTTCAGTGTTTTTTTATTAAAATTTAATTTTTTCAAAACTTAGTCTATTTTTTTATAGTTTAATTGGAAAATATGATTCTGTAATAAAAGTGGGCCAAATAATCAGTTTCAGTCATGTAAGTGCTCATTTTCAAGCTAAGAGCACCATGTGAACCCATGGACCCACTTTTTCCTAGTTTTGAGTGATTTTCCATCACTCAGGTCAGAAAGCCCCAAAAATCAATTATTGATTATTTTAATTAATAAATTGATGAATAATGGAGCAAATCCAAAATCATAGATCAGTGGATTCTCAGCCGATTTGATTGAAATCAGTCAGATCCGAACCAGATTGACTGGATCTGACAAATCCTTGACTGAAGGAGGTGATCAAATCAGATCCAGAGTTGATCTTCAGCTGTGTTTATGGGGAATTGCACCCTCTCTCTCTCCTCCACATGTGTGGACTCTCCTGGATGCTCTGTGGACTGATGTGTCAGTTTATGGGTTGATTTGTCAGCTTAATCAGCCCCCTGGTTGACAAGTAGACTCAGTTCAGCTTCAGATATGCATTGATTGACTCTCTATCAGCTGATTTGATCTGTGTCCTTGGGATTTATGCCCTCCTGGGCTGGATCTCCTATTTTTTGTATATATCTAGGCACAAGCTCCCTCTTCCAATCTAGTTAGAGCTGGATTGAAGGGATTGCTATTGTAATTGTGTATTGATCATTGTTTGTTGAAATAAAGAGAAGCTTTGGAGCCTAAATTGTGGAGTTCCTTTCATGTGGTGGATCATCATTATCATGCTGCATTTGAGGTGAAATTGCTATTTTTTCAATTTTTTGCACTTAACTGTTTTCTACTTGAATGGTTATTAGAATCATAGGGATAGATCATTGTAAGTAAGCTTACTTACTTCTATTTTGCTACATATGTTTGAATTAGTTAATATCTGTATGCTAAATAAGATTATTTGCATGTTGTATCATCTACTTCTCATATGTATCTTCAGATTTAATGGTTTTGTTTGCAGGATTTGTTGTGTAGCTTACAGGTTTGCTGTGATTGGAAGAGATGTGGTTCAGGTTTGATTCCACTGGTTTTCCAATAGATAATATGAATATTGTGCCCCCCGGTGCTTCACTAACAAGTTTCCTTTGCAGACCTGCTTCAGCAACAAGCATTTCTCTCCTCCTCTTCCTCCTTCAAAATCAATTCTTTTACCTAGCTACTTTGTTCACAGCTTTGATATTGTTTAGATCTATTATCTCAAATTGAATTTAACATAGATCTATCTTCTCAAATCCCATAATCTAGATCTTGTTCTTAAAAGTTTTCATAAGCATTCTAGATCTAGCTTTAGGGAAATCATCCTTTTTGCATGGAATTTTAAAGAGAATTTGTATCTTGCATGAATTAGATTTCTGTTTGCTGTTGTAAAAGATAAATATGCAATAAAATTTCACATAATATTGGCTTCCTAAAATGAAATCCAAGATCCCAAGGAAATCTTTCCTTCCTTGGTTCCTCTTTTACCCTTTTTAACTAGTTTTTACTTGGCCTTTTTTTTGGTTAAAAGTAAGCTAACCCAAAGGTACTTTTAGATTTATTTTTGGTATATTTAATTCTAATAATATTTCTGGTTTTTATCAGGTATAGCAGAAAAAAGGAGGAGCTGCTGCTCGAAAGTGACTTTTGGGCCTTCTGAATCCCCCTAGGGGTCTCCCTTTTTGACTAAAATCTTTAATTTTTGCACTTTGTAAGCTCTTGGTTTCATTCTGTATAAGAATCAAGAGGAATCATATCATTTTTCTGATATTGTAACTTCTGGTAGTAAAAATAATTTTGAATGGGCTCTTTCGAGCCCATTGCTCATCCCCCCTGGGGGGATTTGCGTCCGTGTCTTTTTTTTTGCTTTTCGTTCATCTTGTTTCAATCTAGTGTAGTTTTAATCTGTAGGGTAGTATAATTTGATTTAAAATCAATTCCATATTCCATTTTTATTTGTTTCAAAGTAACTTTAATACTTACCCCACGAGCCTCCTTTTGAGCCGAAAGGTGAAGAAAGGTTCGTGGTAGTCTAATTAGAAAATTGTGGTTTTATTCTCTTTTTATGTTTCATTTTCTATCATCATTTTTTTCAGTAACCATAATAAAATCAACCCCTCCTTGATTCCCCGATTGAGGTCCACTTGGACCGAAAGAGGTTCCTGGAGGGTTTTCTTTTTAACAAGAACACCCATCTTAAAATTTACTAAAATTGACAAGACTCCAGTGTGTATGCTATGCACTTGGCTGCGGTTCATCCGATTAGTCAAGATGTATCAAAATCATTTGAGTGACTAGAATAATTAGGACTCACTCTCCCAAATTGACAAACCATCAGGTGAAAATCCAACACCTAGATCAAACCATTACGATGGCAAAATACCCAAAGGAAGCAAGAACTTCTAAAGAGTGACCTCGGGGCATCGATCTTTGTCACGCCCTAATGGGTGCATTATGAACAATAGCCCCAAAGACTCCATTCAGCCCACATATTCCTTGCAGGTAGCTGTGAAGGTTTAGTTTTGGACATACTCCAAGTACTCTCGGGTATATCTGGAGTCCACCCCTTCGCGTAATTTTAATCAACTCATACCTTACATTAACTTAAAACATACCAAGAGGCAATCGCAAAAAATTCACTACAAGCACATGCAAGTACATTGATTTTATTTTGACTCCATTCTAAGGCACTGGTTATTTTCTTGCTATATATATATATATATTGTGTCTTAGCATTGTGCTTTCGTGCACTCATTTTGTATCTTGTCATATATGGTTGTTTATGGTTAAATTTAAAACTCCTAAGTAACTCATTCAATTTAAAATCACCGTACTAAGTAATTTATCCTTAGTAACTTAATAGGGTCTACCCCCCTTGGCTTCATTAGGAGTTGAGCCTAAACGAAGGAGTCAAGAACAAGGTGACAGCCTTGACTCGAGACTTGCCCCCAGGGACACATTGAGTGGCTTGAAGATTTCTGCCACGTAACCCAGGTGTGTGAAAGGTGGAAACAGTTACTGATAAAATTAAAATTCAAGATAGGGATACTATTCGTAGTATTTCCAAGTTTTATGCAATGTCTTCGAACTTGCTCATAGTATGTTTTACATATTTATTAAAAGTTTACTTATTTTTGTTGATATCTTGCCATGACTTTCTTAATCTTACTTTGTGTTAAAAATTTAGGAATTGAATCCTGCTTTGGGACAAATCATTGAAGAATGGGAAGAAAAGTTGGATGAGTGTATTACAGACATTCAACCAGCCTTATGCAGTAGAGAATTGAATATTATCAAAAATTATATCATGAATAGAACAAATGATCAAAAGGTACATGTTTTCAGAATGATTTCTTTACTATAAATGGAAATTACTATTATTTAACTAACTCATACCTAGTGAAGCATGTGCTGCCAACTTATTACAGCCTACTCCTGGCTCAATGTCCAACCTTATATATTGTGCTCACCATCTGGGAATTAGAACTGTTTTGAAGATGTTTCGTGAAATTCTAAAAATTGCACAAGATTATGACAAGGTTCCCCCAACCAGAGCAATTAAGGAGACAAAAGTTTTTCAAATTTGGGAGGTGATGGAGAAAATTTGTGTTCCATGTAAGACCAGGGAACCATACCATCATAAAGGCTAAGAGTACAATGATATTAACTATGAGATATCAGATGGATCCGCATCAGAAAATATCCTCATTCGACATGAGGGTATTTTAAAGGTTTAATAATTATGTTAGCATATCCAATATTTTTAATGTGGGTCTTGACTAACAATAAGTGATGATTTTAAGATGGCACAAGAGTGAAATTCACTCATATTTTTATGCAATTTTAATAGAAAATTAAGTAGTGTATCATGTAAAATGAAATGTTGTGCTTGTAGGTTATTGAAGGCCTACCATATGAAGAAAAGTATAAAAGGTTGGTGAGGATGTGGAAGTGTTATAAAGAATTCCACATGGTGCAATTACAAGGGTGTGTAGGGGATGATAAATATGAACATGAGGAAAAGTAAGCCAATTTATACTAAGTTCATAGTATTGTGTATTTCAACATTGTGGTATTATCTCATTGACGATATAAAATTTGATTTGCTATCATTGTAGGATTGGATTCCTTGCTAGTGAGTGGCTTTGGTTGTGTTCTTGTTGTTTAGGAGATGAGATGGTTCCTTATATGCATATCCAAGGGGCCCATGCTCTTTAGATGACTAGGGCTGCTCATCCTTATACTTTAGGACGGTTAAGGAATGAAGTAATGGAATGCAAGCATAGGGAAATTAAAAATTTGAACAACCACCAAGGAGGAGGAAGAGGAGTTGCTAAGGAGTATAGAAACACATTTGAACATGACAAAATGTGTCTTGTAAATGAGATGCAAGCACAATTTTTCAAGTTGGTTATGAGATCAAAGGGTACTTTCCAAAATTTTAAAGAAATAATATTTTTGGCTTCCAATATTAGATGTCAACTTCATGTTGAATATGAAAAGACAAGAAGTCCACTAAATTAAGAAACTTCAGCACAGTTGGCATCCCCCTTCCCCGATGTCACTTCTAAACAAGTAAAAAAACTATTTCAGTCATGGGTAAGACAATCTAAGAAATAATTGATTGCACCACCAACAGTAAGTATGCCCTATTTTTAAATGGTTTCTAATTATTCTTTCATTTTATGGTGTGAGGACTCATAATATGTTTTTAACTACTAAATAGTAATATGTTCTTGTAGCTCAATAATCATCTTCCAAGATCAAGGCCAGTAGGAAAATATGGTGAAGAGGCTTTTCGTGAATCACATTACTTCAGAAGGCGCAAAGAAAATAATAATGTTCAAAGAAGAAATAACAGTAAAACTCTAAGTGTTTCGTCCAAGAGGAAAGTGGCAGCGTAAACTGATCAAACACAAGAACTGAATGGGGAAACTGCTGTTGAAATACCTATGATGGTAACTGAAAATAACTGTAAAATTGGTGTTTCATCCTCAAGAAATGAAGCAAGGAAAATCAATGAATTACAAGAAGTGTATGGATAAGCTGCTATTGATATGCCAATGATGAAGGCTATGACTCACAATAAAAAGGGTGTTCCATCCTCAGTAAATGGTATAGGGCAGAGTGGTGAAAACAAGAAATTCTAGGGGCCGTAGTTGATATCCAAAATATGGATGCTGGGAATCCTATAAAATTTGATGTCATTATAAGAAGTGTGAGAAAATCCAAAAAGAAAAAAGTCCTAGATGATCGAAATACAACATTGTATGCAAAATGGTGAAAGAAACTTATGTTGCAATAAGCATTTCTAGTGATCTTGACGTATTGAAAATTTATTCTATTGTGCTAACATTTATGTTACCAAATTTTGGAAATGTAATAAATGCAAGAAGGCATATTAAATATTTAATTTTTTTTTCAGTAATAAAATTACAGTTGTTTTCTGTGTTTGCTTATATTTTATAAATTTCTTTTTTTTTAGGGCAGTTCTATAGGCATTACAGCTTTGGGTTATTTGCTGAAATTTGGTTGCATGAGTAGAATTGTATGACATTGTTCCAGAATTGGAATTTCAGTTTCATTAGATAAAGAAACTTACATAAATACAAAAATACATAGCATTAGAATTCTCATAAAGAACTTGAATTTTCTCAATCCATCATCCCGATAATATCCCTATAATATCCACAGTTCCAAGAAAATAGCTAGGATCTACATATGTCACCAAATCTACTCACATCTCATATCCACTAATCACTATCACTATTTTAATTTCTTACAATTCAAATATATATGCCTACATTACAAAAGTTAAGTTTTCAATTTTGATATTATTAACTTCCTATCCTGTTATGTAGACTTATTGAAAAGTTAAATTCAAAATTACCATTCACATTAAATGCATCAAAAACATATACATTGCCGAGAAATACACACACACAAATATATAAATTTATGTATTAAAACTTGAAATGTATTTACGTACACAACATATATAAATAATGGTATTCCATAGTTCTAGGATGCTTGGGAGGTTTAGGCTACAAGTCCTCCTTTTCTAGAGAAGATAAATTTGTACATTCTAGTCTCTTGCCTTGTCTAGAAGCTTCTGGTTTTTTAGAAGCTGCAACAGGTGCATGTTCTAATTTTCATTCTAACTCTTTCACTTTTGTTGCATATTTGTGCAAACTTTCTTTGAATCTATCTATATCTTGGATGCACTTCTTCAACAATTCCACATTCTTCTTATTTTTCTCTTCGTGTTCCTTTTCCTTTTGCTGAAGATGATCATTTGCATATTTCAACTCAGATTGAACTTGGGTCAATTACTTGTAAATAGTGAAAATTTTAGCAAGGTTTCAAAAAAAAGGAATTTGGAAATTGTTTCTTTTTGAAAAATAACATTGAAAAATAGCGCCTACCTTTAATAGGTCCTGAATTTGCATCTGCATTGAAAAATATCTTACTTGTGGCAATTCATAATTGTCCTAAGTACAATTTGAATTATGGTTTTGTACAGTCATAGGGGAACATCGGGGGAACATCTTGCAACTTTAAACCATTCCGGGCAACCAAAATTGTTTTTCCACATTTTTTTTGCCATCTCAACCTTTTCTACTTTGAGGGTTTTCTTGGTGGTCAACATTACTCCCCCCATCTGTGGAATTTACGTTTCACTGGACAACAAATCAGGGTCAAGACAAACCCTCCTCCCACAAACAATCAATTCCTTGGACTCATCATCATAACTAGAAATGGAATTATCTATCTCTTCATTGTTGAAACTGAACTGGCCGAAAAGAAAATGATGCACTCCTGCTCTGACCAGGACATTTAGCATACCTTCTGGCTAGTTGGTTCTGTCACTTAATGCCTCGGCGCTCTCTCCTAATTTCCTGACAGTGAACCTATCAGTAACTTCAGAAACCCCCTGTTTCAGTTGATGGCATGGAACATGAGGTTGTTGTTTCCATTTTGCAGGATGATGGCACGCTCAGAAAGGAAGAAGGGGATGCACGAAAATGCACACACAAGATACCAGCATGATAAATTTTCACAACTAAAATAAAAATTACAAGTGTGTTCTGACATTTCCAAACTATAATAAAAGTTACAAATGTGTTCTGACTTTTGCAAACTATAATAAAAATTACAAATGTGTTCTGACTTTTCCAAACTATAATAAAAATTACAAATGTGTTTCAAGTCAACTATACACAACTTATGTTTTCAATTTCAATATAGTTAAATTTCTAGCATGTTAAATATACTTATTTTTATAGCATGTTAAGTATACTTATTGAAAATAATAAAGTAAGAGTAAATAATAGAGTAAAAATTTGGCATTCTAACTATTATGGAAAAAAAAGAAATAGAGTGAGTAATATAATAATAGAGTAATATTCTTCTCTACATGTTTTGATGTACTCTAAAACCAAACCCTCCTATCAAATGTTTATAGTAAATGGTTTTGGAAATTGGATGGCTAGATATATTGAGAAGACTATCCTTCTGTTAATTTTATATAACCTAACCTCATATGCTCGCGATCGACCTGTGGAAGGTACAATTTTAACCTTTTTTTACTTTAATGGACACTTGGTGTAAAATCCAAGCCATAAGCATAAAAATGCAAGCTATGAATTCATAGCAGTCAAATTGAACATGAATGACTAAAATTCTAAGTATCTTGGACAAATTAAAAAAAATGACTGAAATTCTATGTTTCGTAAAAAATAGTGCGTAAATATTCAAAAATGGGATTAGGAAAATCTATGCCATAGTCCTTACAATTGTCATCAACTGAAACTAACACCATGGCGGTGAAGATAGATATATTTTTGACAAAAACCTCTTTCAGTTTTTTAAGTTATGTTTCATTTGTCTAGAGTTAAATTGACAAAATGAATGAATAGTATGGTTGTTGTATGTATGCAAATATGTTCATGTGTGTGCATGAATAATATGGTTGTTGTATGAGCCTGATATTGTTCAGTATATATGCGCTGGTTGAGTATATATGCTGCGTGGAGTCTGTAATTTTCATTCACATTGTTGGTGTTGAGAGTGGGATTGAAGACTGCTCTTAGTGAACATGTATATGCTGACTGATATATTGACTGATATATCATACATTGAAGAATCTTGTGAAAGATATATGTTGTTTTGTTGAGACTGCTCATGCAATTGGGAATATTTCCACTGTGCAATTATTCTGCTGCTGCAACTAGAAGTACTGCATCAAGCTGCTGGAGTTGCGACCTGTCTTGAAGAATAAAGTCTGTGTGAAACAATTGTATTGAAGAATCCTGTAAACTTGCATTTTATTCACCTTGGCAGAGACTGTAGACCTGCAAGGTTATTTTTTTCTATTTCTCTTTGTCATATCAAATTCATTATTGTAAATTACACTAACAGTTGTAAAAGATGCAATCTATAGCATCTAGAGTTAGTGCCACTCTCTCTGGAAAAGATCATCCCAAAGGAGAAAGTAGCAAGAGAGGCAGAAGAAGAAGAAACTTCAGAGGCAGAGGGGGCAGAAACAAAAGATCAGATTTGTAGTGCAAGCATTGTGGAAAGACTGGGCACACATTAGATCAGTGTTGGGCTTCATGGGACTCCATCAAAGACAAGCATAACCAGAAGAAAGATGACAGTAAAAATCAAGATGCTAGTAAATCTTCTGATTCTGCTCATTGTATTGTTGCACATTGTAATCTTGGAATTAATGAAATGACTTCACTTTCATCTTAAAAAGATTGTTGGCTGCTTGATACTGGTGCAACATCACACATGACATTTAGAAAAGACTGTTTTGAAGAACTTAATGAAACAATACATGGCAAAGTTTACTTTGCAGATAAGTCAAGTATTAAACCAAGGGAATGGGCACCATTCGACTGAAGATGCTTGGATTCCCTGATTTCTTTTTGAAGAATGTTCTTTATCTTCCAGAGTTGTAGAGAAGCCTGCTGTCCATGGTGGAGATTCGACAGCAAGGCCATTCCATCCACATGTTTGATGGAATCGTTGAAATAAGAAAGTCCTCTGACAACCAAGTCATCATGACTGGATACGAAGATGGAAAGCTGCTGAAGCTCAAGGGTTCATCCGCAAGATTTCAGAACTATGCCTACATCTCTCAGCATGGAGAAGGTAATATGTCATCTAGCTCATTGTGGCATGCAAGATTTGGTCATCTAAATTATAACAGTCTTCGTTTGTTGAGAAAGAATGGTGTATTTGGTTTTCCCACCATTCCCAAAGAGAAGAACAAATGTGATGCATGTATATTAGGGAAACATAGTAAGCTGCCATTCCATGAATCTAATTTCAGAGCAAGTAGGAAATTAGAGTTAGTGCATTCTGATTTGTGTGGCCCAATGCCAACTCCTTTAGCAAATGGGAATAAGTATTTTATGACATTTTTTGATGACTACTCACGAATGTGTTGGATTTACTGTTTAAAGACAAAATCAGAAGCATTTCAAACATTCAAATACTTTCATGCATTGATTGAAAAACAAGCACAATAAAAAATTGGCACACTTCGTACTGATAATGGAAAAGAATACACTTCAAATGCTTTTGAAGATTATCTTTGTCAACATGGAATTGCACATCAGACTACCGTTCCCTACAATCCTCAACAAAATGGTGTAGCAGAAAGAATGAATAGAACCATAATGAATATGGTTCGCTCAATGATGTTTTTCAAGAATCTAAAACTTATGTTTTGGGGTGATGCAGTAAAATGTGCAGCATATTTGAGAAACAGAAGTCCCTCAAATGTGCTTGATAACAAGACTCCACATGAAATGTGGTTTGGCCATCTCCCTTCAGTCAGGCATCTCAGAGTTTTTGGTGCCACCTATTATGCCTTGATTCCAAAGGAGCAAAGATACAAGCTTGGTGCTCGAAGCAGAAGATGCATTTTCCTGGGGTACGAAGAATACTCCAAGGAATACCGTTTGTATGATGAGGTAAACAAGAAATTTGTTATTTCCAGAGATGTCATTTTTCTTAAGACTAATAAAAATGACCAGTCCATTGAGAGACAGCTTGATCATTTGGAAAGTTATCCTCATCCAAAGACATATTCTGAAAATAAATATGAAATTCCAAACCTTGAAGGGGGGATTCCTATTGTGGATCAACCTTTGGAATTTCCATATGAAGCACCAACTCCCGCGCATGAAGAAGTTCTTGCTACTTCACTTGAACAAGAGGTTAAACTGGATGATTTGATTGATAGAAATGAAAGACTCTTAATCAATGATGAAGCTCCACCAGCCGATCAACCAGGACCATCATGGAAGATTCCTAAATGGGACACAAAGACACTTGAAAGTGTCCATCCGGATGAAGTTGGAAAGACGGGAATGAGAAGTTCAAAAAGACACGAAGATGGAGGAGGAGCAGATAATTCAGGTGATGAAATGGATGTATCATTTGATTGTGAATTTAATTTATCTGCTAAATTTGAACCACCTTCCTTTGAAGAAGCTTCTACTCGTGTTGAGTGGAAAGAAGCTATGCAGAATGAGTATGATGCACTCATGAAGAATGGAACCTGGAAGCTGGTTGATCCTCCAGTTGGAACCAAACCAATTGGCTGCAAGTGGGTGTACAAGAACAAATACAGATCAGATGGCTCACTTGACAAGGAAAAGAACAAAAGGTATGCAAGCTTGTCAAATCCTTGTATGGCCTAAAACAAGCACCTCGTGCATGGTATGAAAAGTTAACCGAGCATATTTTGAAGTTAAATTTCAAACATTTTGATCTTGATGATGCAACACTATTTATAAAGAAAGTTGGAAGATCTGTTGTGTATCTTGTGGTGTATGTAGATGATCTTTTAATGACAGGGAACAATGAGAGCTATATAGCATCCATAAAGAAAGATTTGAAAAATATCTTTGAAATGACAGATATGGAACATATCCACTATTACTTAGGAATTGAAGTCACTCAACATCCTAAGTACATATTCCTATCTCAGAAAAAAAATGTTGGAGAACTACTAAACAAATTTTGCATGACAGAATGCAACCCTATATCTACTCCAATGGAACAGAAAATGAAGCTCACATCAAGCGAAGGAAAAGAAATTGAGGATGCGACCAAGTATCGACAACTTGTAGGGACTTTTATCTACCTTACAATAACTAGACCAGATATTTCTTATGTTGTTGGCATACTTTCAAGGTTCATGCATAAACCTTGTGAAGGACACTGGTCAGCTGCAAAGAGGGTTCTAAGATACTTGAAGGGGACTCAAGACGTTGGACTCAAGTATTCTAAAGTGGATGACTTCAAACTTATTGGGTACTCAGACTCAGATTTTGATGGCGATAAGGAGACATGAGTATCAACTTCTGGATACACTATGAGTCTTGGATCAGCATCTGTCTCATGGAGATCACGCAAACAGTCAGTTCCAGCAGATTCAACAACAGAAGCAGAATATGTGGCTACAACAGAAGCAATGAAAGAAATAGTATGGCTCAGGAAGATACTTGAATATTTTCAAGAAAAACAAGAGAACTCCACTCCATTGTTGGTCGACAATACTTCTGCAATAAAGCTGGCTAAGAATCCCAGATTCCATGATCGAACCAAACACATCAACACAAAGTATCATTTGATTCGACATCATATAGAGGCCAAGAGAGTCCATCTTCGACATTGTTCCACAAATGATCAAATTGAAGACATCTTCACCAAAGTTCTTGGATGAGAAAAGTTTGAAAGATTCAGAAACATGCTCGGACTTACGAACAACCCTTCGGATTAAGAGGGGGATTGTTGGAATATAATCCGTCAGGATTATATTGTGTAAACAAATAAATAAAACTGAATATGAAATGGCTGGGCGGAAGATGAAACCCAACCGTCATATTAATTGTATAAACATGTGCATTGGCAAGTGAATAATACAATCGGGAGTTATACCTAACAACTTTTATATAACCTAACCTCATATGCTCACAGTCGACCTATGAATGGTCCAATTTTAACCTTGTTTTACTTTTATGGACACTTGGTGTAAAATGCAAGCCATAAGCATAAAAATGCAAGCTATGAATTCATAGAAGTCAAATTGAACATGAATGACTAAAATTCCAAGTATCTTGGACAAATTAAAAAAAATGACTGAAATTCTAAGTTTCGTAAAAAACAGTGTGTAAATATTCAAAAATGGGATTAGGAAAATGCATTCCATAGTCATTGCAATTGTCATCAGCTGAAACTAACACCATGGTGGTGAAGATAGATATAGTTTTTGTTATTTTTCAACATTCAAGCTAGCATTATGTTAGGATCTTTAACTGAGAGAACAACAAGTACAACAATCAAACACAAGAGACAATGAACACAATGTTTTTTCTCATGGAAACCAGAAATGGAGAAAACCCTGCAACTTCCTCAGAGATAGAATCAACACAAAAGGTAAAACCACAAAATAGTAAGATGCTCTCCCAACAGCAGTAACCTTGTTCTTGTCTAGCCCTAGTGTCTTCTCCTTTCTCAACTCTGCACTACACTTGAGTGTGTTTGTGATGTGTGCTAAATAGAGAGTCCAACTCTCTATTTATACTAATACCGGCATGACTAAAAACCTACTAGGGATGACCTCTCCTATGAGATTCTAATAACCCAAGTGCCTCGAAATTGCAAGGACTTTAACCCTTAGACAATAGGAGGGTTACCCACAATGAATTGACATGACTTGTTTACATTATTGATTCTCCCGATCAGAACATCGGGGTGTGACATAACATGATAACATCCCAGAATAAATATTAGGTTATAATAGATAAGAAATACAAGTGAATACATTCCGAAGTTACAATTACATCAACACTCCCTCTTAACTAGGAAGTTATTCTCGCGACACAATTTTCATCACTGGTCTTCTTCTCTGGATCTTCTCGTCATGTACATCTCCAAGTCATCTTGTATTGAAGTCATATTTATCTTTGTGCCATCTTCTTTTTTGGATCTGGATCATCACTCGATTTGGATCATCACTTCTGGATTTGGATCATCAATCGATCTAGATCATCACTGCTGGATTTGGATCATCACTCGATCTAGATCTCTCGGAGTCATCATAACTGGATCTAGATCATAGCTCGATTTGGATCTCCTCTGGTAATCATCATATGTGCTATCTCATGATTCTTCTCGTCATAGGAATTTCTACAGAGCCATCCTTCTTTCATGCTGGGTTTATTCCTACCTCCTCGTAGGTCTTTGGTAGCCCTTACATTTGACCTACTTGTCAGAATGGCCAACACTCACATTTGACTTGCTCGTCAGAAAGGAAATATCCCTTATATCTAATCATGTAGGACCTAATCCTACAGTCACATCAGAATGGCCAGCACTCACATCTGACCTACTCATCATAAAGGCGGTAGCCCTTACATCTATGTAGGAGCTCATCCTACATCAGAATGGATAGCACTCACATCTAACCTAATCATCAAAAAGGCATGCACTCACATCTAACCTGGTAGGAACCAAATCCTACACCCTCGTTAGAATGGCCCCTAATCCCAGACTGAGCTACCTGGTAATGGACCAGGTGCCTCCACTCTCCTGGAGAGTGGCAGTAGCCCTTACATCTGACCTACTCATCAGAATGGCCATCACTCACATATGAAATGGGAGTAACCTAATCCTTTAGCCATGACAGAATGGCTCGGCCCTTATATCTGACCCACTCATCAGAATGGCTCTTTTAGTCTCAGACTAAGCGTTCCTGGTAACTGACTAGGTACCTCCATTACCAGAATGGAAGTGAGCACTCATATCTAACATGGAAGGAACCAAATCCTCTCACCATGACAAAATGGCTGAGCCCTTACATTTGACCTACTTGTCAGAATGGCTATGGGACTCATCACTTTCCCTTGGAAGAAACCTCTATTTGAAGAACACCAAGCTTCTCCCTGAAGTACTCGAACTTCACCCTAGCCAATGGCTTCATCGACACATCAGCTATCTGTTCCTCTGTCACAACATACTGGAGCTTCACTGCTCCCCTCTGCACCATATCCCTGATATAGTGATACTTGATCTCGATATGCTTCAACTTGTCATGGAACACTGGATTCTCTGACAACTTCACGCAACTCTGGTTGTCACAATGTATACAAGTAGCATCCATATGGAGATCAAATAAATCAGACAATAGGTTTTGCAGCCATACTGCCTCACAATTAGCTGAACAAGCTGTGACATACTCTGCTTCAAATGTACTCAGTTCCACACAGGATTTCTTCTTGCTAAACCAGGAGATCACACCTGATCCCATATTGAAGCAACACCCTGAAGTGCTCTTCCTATCGATGGCACTGCCTGCCCAATTTGAATCAAGATAACCCTCCACGTTAATCTTCAGATTTGCATTGTACTTGAGCCCATAATCAACTGTAACCCTCAAGTACCTTAGAATATGCTTTGCAGCAATCAAGTGAACATTTCTTAGACCTGTCAAGAACTGGCACAAGGTGTTCACAACAAAGAAAATGTCCGGTCTCGTGTTCGTCAGGTACATCAAGGACCCAATCATCTGACGATACATCGTAGCATCAACCAACTCTGATGAATCATCGCTCAATAGCTTCAGGTTTGATGCCATAGGTGTGGCCATAGCCTTGCAGTCCATCATCCCAAACCTTTTTAGGATCTCTACTACATACTTCCCTTGTCCAAGGAAGATTCCGTCTGCACTCTTCCACACCTCCATACCTAGAAAATAATACATCATACCTAAGTCCTTCATCTCGAACTCAATAGCAGTATTTCTCTTTGTATCAGCTGTTAACAACCCTACCTAGCAGAAGCTCAAAAAATCATAGTGAGGAAGAGGTAATGGTTGTTTGCAATACTTTGGTTAAAATTTTATAGTATGGAAGCATGGTAAAAGGCAAAAAGCGAGGAGTTATCAAAATATCCTATGGTGCAGAGTGAAAAAGAGAAGATCAACGACCTATATTATGTCCGCTCTTCGAAAGATGCAAGGAGAATAAGTGTAGGCGGGCGTTTAACATGATATATGGATCAACGGTCATCGATCTAGCTCGAACAGATCCACAGTCTATATAAAATCCGCTTTGTGAACCTGCGTGATTGTTAAAACAACGGAGCCCCAGCGGAATCGAGTACATGTCTCTTGATCTAACGATGGATAAATAAAGGTAGATCACATCGATAGTTGTGGATGACTCCGGAGCAGAAACTTGCACGATGGATACAACCAGGACACCCGACAGAATGAGGTACGTAGCACTTGATCCGAGGATTGAAAATTAAAGGTGAAATAGATCAATGGTCACAAATGGATCCAGAGTGTGAAGGTGCACGACAGATAAAGGTGAAGGGCAGTTGTGGAATATTAACCACTTTCCACGTGGTCGATCGTGGTGGACTCAGGAGGCGAAAGTGGTTTAGTGGAAACTGCCAAAGGAATGCTTCGGAGTGGGGTCCTATAAAAGGGAAGTTGACTTGTTCCATGGTTATTCTATTCGTTCCAGATGAGTGAAAAAGACCTGTGGATTCGTCAACCTTTGATTTTCAGTTTTGAGCACACGCCGCTATAGTTAACAGGTAAGGCTTAAACACCCATAATTCGTCCATCTGAATTGCCATTGTCAACTAGATTATGGACCAAGGGAAGGAATTGCAAGGGTCTGGTCGTATTATAGATGACAGGGAAGATTACTTGGTTAATAGAGACAAAGGCGTGTGCGACCCCTTTCTGTTTATAGGAAGCGTATCAGTGAGTAAAGAAAGGTTATGGCACTATAATTCACAAGGAAATGATGTCTTGAATGTATGTAAATCCTTTTTATATCATTTTTCACTCGAACAAACCCTGCATTTTCCAGAATTCGTGGAATGGTGCGTTGTGAATTATTCCCCTTCTCAGAGAATCATTGTAAGCCACTCTATGTCTCGAATCCTCTATAAAATCAACGCCAAAGTCATCCACGAAAACCTCAATTTTCCTGACAGTTACCCTGACCATCGTGAACCTGTAAATGAGTCTATTCTTGCTGAATTGTACAAAAGTTTCCAAACTGAAGTCCGTTGCCAATTCCTATCCAATATTTTGAAAGAAGGTCAGTCGTTAGAAGGTCTTTTCTCACCTTACCCTGTGCATATTTTTAAAAATGAAGTTCAATTGGTAGTATCCTTAGTTTGTCAAATTTTGGGTCTTGACAATGATTGTCGCGTGAGTGAAGTCATCCTTGGTTTTTTATTGAAAATAAGTTCCTTAGGTTCTGAATCCCAGCCGGTTCCTATATTTAGTCTAGATGAGTACTTGGCAGAGGCAATCCATCTTCAATTAAGTGAATTCCCAAAGGTCCGGTTCTTTAAATTTCAGACTTACTTGTTGAAGATGCTGCTATGTTCAAATGTCGCTGAACTACAGTTTTTGAGTACTATCTTCTCTTCTGATTTTCCCAAACAAATCAACATGTTTGAATTTGCCAATTCAATCATGTGAGAAATGTATAAAATGTTGTTCGATGAAGAATTGCTCCGTGTGCTAGAGGATATGAAATGTCTGATGCAGTCCTCACCCGAGGACCGAGTTGGAGACTGGTTCCTGCACAAAGATTCCACTGTGTTAAGGGTATATGGATTTACCGAGTAGCCTTATAAGTTACCCGATTTCCTGACCCCAAGAATTTTTGCATTAGAATTCATGAGGCAAAGGTTGCAGTCTGAGGAAGAGCATTTTGGAGCTTTTAAAAAATCTTCAAATATTAAATTCCCCCTCAAGGTTGGCTCTTTCATTTTTAAAAATAAAGGTGCCTTAGTGTTTATTGAAAAATTATTGGTAGGCATGGAATTCAAAAAGGATCGAAGGATAAATTATGATCCCCACCATGTAATCTCTGTCATGTCCCCTTAAATTGACCATTAAAAGTGTTGACCATGCTAAGTTCCTAGGGGCTCAAGTTGTTATTAATTATTCCTCCTAGGATAAATTTTTACTAATAATTTTTCTAAGGCATGTATTTAATTTTATTTCGGCAATTTTATTTATTATGCACAATAATGATGTGGAATTAAGGCTGCCATGTCAAGAGGGTGCATTGGGGAAAGCTAGTAAACTTTCCTTGGTAAAAATAAGGAAATCCATGACAAAAGCAAGAAAGAGAATAAAGGGAAGTTTCCTAAAAGCAGAAAAAGCAGAAAGAGGTAAAAGCAGGAAAGTTATTTTTAAGGAAAGAAAGAGTTTCCTTATGAGCCAAGAAAAGCATAAAGTTGTCATAACTCAAAAGAGGCATCTCTTGACTAAGGGAGGGCGCAGTTTCTAATTGTGAAGGATTATTTGGAATTAGAAACAATTCCACATGGTCCTACTTGCCTAATTTCCCAAAGGGGGCGCTTTTGTGGCTAGGGTTAGGTCATCCATGGGGTTGACTTGCTCTCACAGGTCACCATTGGCCTCAACTTACTAAGCAGGTCATTGATAAGTCTATAAAAGATAAATTCAAACCCATTGATTGAGTTTTGGATGATTTTATATTGTGGTTATGCTATGTGAGCATACTCTCTGAGTGTTGTGCCTCAGAACATTGGGTGATGGTCCCCAAACCCCTCCTCCCTTCTC
>LPNX011178789.1:4590-15502 GCA_001517045.1 Pseudotsuga menziesii
TCGGTTGCTGCAATGCCATGCCCCAATCCAAAGTCCGGGGGGTCTCTGGCGTCAAAACGCAACAACTGCAAGTTCATGAAATTAATATATTAAAGCTCAAACTATATATATGTGTACAAAGAGGAAACTAAATGAAGAATCTATAAAAATTAACCAGATCTACATACCTCACTCAAAAACCCACTGAACGCAACATCTATGGAAATACCATAGCAGGGACGACCACACGATGTGCACTCGTGAGGATCAGAACTCTGCTGGGGATGTGCCGATGGTGGTGCACTGGTGGATGGTTCTCGTGGCCCAGTAGGTGGTGGTGCACCAGTGGATGGTCCTGCATTAGGTCCTAGTGGCCCAGTAGGTGGTGGTGCACCAGTGGATGGTTCTGCACTAGGTCCTGCATCCCCACCCATATGCTAAAGATTAGTGCTATGGCGAAGGACCACTCGTGCCAGTGTCAAAAAAGCATCCAGTGTCTCAGCAACTACACGAGTTGCAGGTGGGACATCTGGCCCATGCAATGGCGCGCGAGGTGCAGGGATAGGGCGATTAGGGTCTTGGACCCTCGCATTGGGTTGGTTTTGGGGCATCCCCCCACCGATCCCCTGAAACTCCAAGTAAGAAAAATAGTTCACGTGTTTATGCAACACAAACTCCGCATACATCTTTCGAAGGAAATACAGGGGCATTTCCCGGTTGTTATGCGGTGGCAAATCAAAGACCATATACCATCTATCCATCCAGTTATCGCTAAATGGTTGGTATATGCACCACTCAATGGATATATGTGGCCGGTTTGCATTTGGGATTTCTCCAGTCCGAGGATCCCTGAATAATGCAAAAATTTCCTCCTTTTTTATTTTTAGCCTTCGTATTGCCACATAGTGCAATCCATCCTCTTGTTCTCTTCTTTTCCTCTCTCTATATGATGTGATATTATATAGTATATTTGTTGATTGCGAAATAGTGTCAACAATAGCATCCATGGTGGATGCAAGTGAGCGGCAAATCTCATCGCCGCCACGAAAAGAGGCACTGATGCCCCTTAAGCGGGCAAGCTCAATCAGAATCGCGGCATTCAGATCCATTGCAGCAACTGCAAAAAAAACATCAATAAGCAAATCATTAGAAACATATACATGGCATATAATGACGTCTCTTAAAAATTCAAAATGTATTAAATCAAACTCAAGTTAGCAATTTAATGACAAATTCACTTACATATATTTATTTAAACTTAAGATTAAACATTTCACAATTAAAACGTAAGTTTCATTCAACTTGTGACTACATTCAGTTAATGAGTAAGTAAGAATTGGATATAACTTGTTCTGGCTTACAAAGATGGTTGCGCTAACTTAGAAAGATGATTTGAATTTTGTTGAGAGGTTTGTCTTTCGTTTAAGGGTTGGATTTTGGCAGGAAAGGAGGAATTGTTCATTGTTCCATATTTCTTCTATATGGGCAGATTAATAGGGAATGCCATTATGAAATTGTCCATGGTTCTATAGTGAGTACGAGTTCTTTCATCACTTTTTGAAAAGATGCTTGTTTATGCTTCCAGTCATATTCAAAAGATATTTGTTTATGCTTCCTAGATTCTAGTGAGAGTGGTTTTTTTTCTAATGGTTATGGTTTTCACAATCTCTAGGAATTTTGGCTTGCTTGTAATTTTAAAGGCCTTAATTCATATGTATGGCATATGATGTAGATTTTTAGGCAATATTTGGTTTGTTGGTGAATTTCTCTTGAAGGGTAGGCTCTTTTGGTCATGTAATTGTTTGGGTTATTGACTATTCTATTTTTTTTTTATGTACTAGAGAGTTTCATTTGATTAGATATAGAATAGCATCTAAATTGTTTTTTATGAGGAAAAAAGAAAATAAAAAGTTTAGTCTTCCTCCATATTGCATGTCAATAGGGTTTTTTCCAATGGCATTGCCTAGAAACATTTGTGTCAAATTGTATGTGATCAACTTATGTGTTTAGTCTTGGGGAAGGCATTGGCATATCATCATCTTTGGTTGGTTGGTGTTTTGGCTATGAGATGGTTGTTTATTTTTTTATGGTTTTTATTGCATTTACAAATAAAAAATGGTAATTTAAGTATCTAATTGAAAAAAAAAGCTATGGGTGAATGAATTACTTGTTAATATGATGATTCACCGGAGGATTTGTCTTCAAATGGAGGAATGGGCACTCTTCCAAGCTCCTATGGCACGGGCAGGCTGTCGTCTTCGCACTCCTGTTCGGTGAAAATGACTCTCGGTCGGGACTGTGTGTTTTTTATTTTTTTTATAGATTTGCACAATGCGCACACATTATAGAGTTACAAAACGCGTGCGCGTTTTGTAACTCCATAACGCGTGCGCGTTATGGTTACCTAGCCTACATGTCTGCTGACATGTCAGGCTCAGATTTACTATTCCAAGTGCTATGGAAGAGGAGCGTGTTCTTTTTCTATGTAACGTGAGCTTGTTCCTAAAAAGTTGAATTGCATCTAAAAGGTCCCTCAACTTCTTGCACACACCCTTCACCTTATCCCATGTTCCTAGTTAAGTGGGATGGGAAAAAGGTGGCATTGCAATCCATGAGTAAATTTGGTTGGTTATGGGAGCCAACATTTACATAGTTGGCACCCCTTTCTATAACAATATCCCATTTTTAATTTGACCCCTTCATTGGACTTTCCGTCCGCCAAGGTATTGTTCTCTTAGTTTGTGTGAAGGATGCGAGCCTCATCAATCATGCCGAGAAGGTTTTCAACCCTTTGAAGTAATCCTTATACTTTTCCTTTTTAGCTATCACTTGCTTGATCACTATAAGTGAGTCTCGCATAATGAGGATCCTCTAACTTTTTCTTTCTACAACCAACTCCAAGCCTTTATATAGTGCATGCGACTCAACTTGATTATTCATTGCATGTACTAACCCCACACAAATCATTCTTCAATTTGTCCTTCAGAATCTAGTAGGACCACTCCTCATTCCTACCACCCCTTTTACATTTGGTAAATATTAACCACGTGATAAAATATTGTTTAAGTTTTATTAAATTAAACCAGAGTTGGGTGTTACATAGTGCCTTCATCCACTCCTCAAAAGGTTCTTTCCTCTCACAGGATAATGCTCCCTTCACACTTTTATGCATGCACACCCCCACAATCATCTTCTAAGTGCACTTGCAATGCTACACAATAATATCTATATGTTGATAAATTGCAATCTCGACCGCACATGAGATACCCTTGATAAGTATGTGTCATACCATCTTCCATATAATTTCTAACTAAAAAATATATGAACAACTTAGATTTAATTTTTAAATAATTAAGATGGACTAGAAAACCATGAAGGTGTCATAGCTTTGGTTTCCTATAGAGTTCTTTCCAAGCTTTCAATTCTTAGTAAAACCACTTTGATTACTTTAGATGGATCCAAACAAGATCTATATAACTAAATGCATGATGTTGCTTAATTCAAGATAAATAATACTTAAGAAATTTCCTTTGATAGAAAACAAATCCCCTTGAACCCATCCATCTTTAAACTGGTGGGTCATCAACTCAATGAATGACCATGTTGCATATCATTGTTGCATTATTCTATGGTGTTGCTCCTTTAAAACCCTTAGATATGGCATTGATATAGAAATTATGAAGGCTCCATTTGAAAATGATGATTCTCCTTTTCTTAGAAATAACATGTAGGCTTTATGAAGCTTGTCGTGGTGGAACTTTTTAAATTTCTTCAACAACAATCATATTTCTATAGTGCATGGTGGCTTTATGTATTTAATTAAATATCTATGACTTCTTATCTTTCCATATTTGCCCCTTCCTTTTATTGTTGCATGTTTCAATCTTTAATATAGTGATGAACTTCACAAATAACTACATGGGCTTTTTCCATTTCATGCTTATAGGGTTCATATCAACTTTAATATCGTGTTAGTTTTCTAAATAATCAAAACAACTTACAAACATGATAAGCACTTGATTTAATTGACTACAGATATACCAGCTTAGATCTAGCTTTACCCGGCTCTATCATGCGCCGAGAGGGATCAAATATTTTTTTGCACTCCAAAAAAGATTTGATCCCTCTCGGCACATGATAGAGCCGGGTAAAGCTGGATCTAAGTTGGTTATATTTACATTACTAAATACAAACTTATCCAGATAAATATAACTAACTAAATAATATTTAGAAATTCTTAAAACTAAATTATTTTTACTCTGTAAAATAGATATATTCTAAATAAAAATACTATACACATATCAACATAATCAACTAAACATTAAAATAATAAAAAATTAACTCAACTCTGCTTAAGAAAATTGAAAATAAATACAATAAACATAATCAAAGGAAATAAATACAATGTGGACTACTCACTTATTTCGGTACATTATTCAAAGGAGAAAGAAATCCATGTTGACTCATTCATTTGGTGAGAATTCTCTGTATCACTTAAATTTAAGTTATTAAAAAAAGCAAGCTCAAGTGACCCAGCTGCCATAATCAAAACCATTATAACTTCACGCTAATCCATCCAACGTGCTAACCATGTAGTGGCTAATAAGCTAATGATGTCAACATATCAATTACATGCTAATCCAACGTGGCAAAAGATGGAATGGAATGTTATCCACTTCTAAATATTATATGTATAGAATATGACAAAAACATGCAAACAAAGTGTGAACTACAAAAAGCATTTCAAATCAGGAGTATCCGTTGTATGATGAGAACATTTGCCACCAAAAAGGCAAAAAAAGCATTTCAAATCATGAGTATTAGTCGTACGATAACGGTATTGTTGAACAAAAAGCCAAATATGAATTTATCAATGGAAGTGTCGTTTAATGCAATTGGATCTCCGATATATAAACGGATCTCGGATCCAAGGCAGACCCTGCTGTCACGTTCCCGTCCCTCAACCAGCGAAGAGGATGCGACGAACACATCAACACAACCGGGCAAATGGCCCCATGAACATAATCAAAGAAATCAATGCTGGACATAAAATTTACAAGCATACACAGATGCAAAACTCTTCAATCATACAGCGAAAGCAACACAAATACATTCCAGCATTTGACATCAATATAAATTACAGAGATGAAGTAACCAGCAGTACTTATCTTTTGATGAAGAATTCACCCGCAACCAGCTACGTCGCTGCAACGTTCCACCCAACCATAGGCCAACGTGCTCATCAGTCTCTCAGCAACGCTGCCACCCCCGAGCTGGGCATGGTTCCTTCGGAATAAGGGTCAATTGCAGGCTTATACATAGCCAAGGGGCACAAACAGCAAGCCAACACAGCTGGGTTTCACAGGCTTTCAACAGACAAGCCAAGCCAGCACAGTGCGACGACTAACCATTGCACTCAGGCAATTACTCAGCTGTCACAGCTTAAACAGGGAAAATGAATTCTGAGTCATTCTTGGCCCTATCGTGGCCAAAATGACTCTCACTCGAATTTACAACAGCCCCAGACGTAATAGTAATGACATTCACAACCGGGGGAAAACTACATCCCCGAATCTATCAGTGAGCACAACTTACAGCTGGGAAAAAAAAACGACCCAAATAGCCTGTGAGACAGCCAAAAACGTGAATGGCCCTTCACAGCCAGTCGTGGATGCAAGAGCACGGCTCTCAGCTCTCCATGTGCGCCCCAACAGAAGAATACCTGTGCGTGGTTAAACAATCCGAACCAACAAGGAAAGGAACAGACAATGGAGGCCCTGCGTGAGGAAAAACGGCTCCGTTTTTGTCTGTGGATGCACACACAGCAGGAAGGACGCGAATTTGCAGTTCGTGGGTGCTCAGCAACTCATGGGGGAGAGGAAGAAACCCGCGTGAGACCCAAAAACGCCCCAAAACCTGTGCGTGAGGAGAAAACAAAACCAAAATCGTGGTAGAGTGAACTGACCAGGGAAGAGTGCGTGAGGGAGAAGAATGGGCAGACGTGGGTGGAGTGGGCATGTGGACAAAGGACTGACAGTCCTGCCACACCCACCACCAAAGGCAATAACTGCCTCAACCACTCAGCCATAACTCCTCAACCACCAGCTGAAGCATTAAAGAGGTTGACAAGGTTGGGTGAGGCAAAAGGTGACAAACAACAAAGGTGGTGAAACATGGGTTTTTCCCCATGACTAAGGTTTGACATCCCCCACCCCTTATCCTTTGGAACCATGCCCTTTTCATTCAACGTTGCACTGTCGTAGCTGGTTGTGGTTTATTTTAATTGATGTGCGTATTTACATGATGCCAAATTATAATGTGCCTTATAGCACAGCGTACCATCGGCAATTATCCCTATTGCCGAAACATAGACAACAAAATCGATGGTGGGGCTTTTGTCTTGAGCTCCTCACCACGATTAATTACAATATATACATCATGCAAACGGGGTCGAAACCGGGGACATTACACCTGCAGTTTGAAATTCAACCTGTTACGTTACTTCATATTTCTTGAAAGCCTGTTATTATAATTATTAGCTTTCAGATTTTATCATCATTTATTCTGTTGTCCGTTGCATGTAGTGACTAATTGGTTCTCTTCTGGATTAAATTGTTCAGTTCTTTTTACTCTTTGTAGATGAAATTGTGATTATATAAAAAAACCAAACATAAATTTATCGATGGAAGTATCCCTTATTTGAATCGGATCCAAGGCTGAGCACGCAGTTTGAAATTCAACCGGCTAGGTTACTTCATATTTCTTGAAAGCTTCTTATTATTATTCACTTTCAGATCTGTCATCATTTAGTCTCTTGATTGCATGGATTGATTAATTGGTATTCTTCTCGATGAAATTGTGCAGCGCTTTCTACTCTGGATGAAATTTTGATTCTATCAAAATGCCAAATATAAATTTATCAAGGGAAGTATCCTTTAATGGAATCAGATCCAAGGCCGGGCATGCAGTTCGAAATTCAACTGGTTAGGTTACTTCATGTTTCTTGAAAGCGTGTTATTATTATTATTAGCTTTCAAATATGTGATCATTTAGTCTATTGATTGCATGGATTGATTAATTGGTATTCTCCTGGATGAAATTATGCAGCTCGATTACTCTTTGTGCATGAAATTGTGAATCTATACCGGGTATATGGTGTAATAGTCTTTGGTGTGGTTCGCTTTTTAAATGTACCCATATTTTGTGTGAGTATTTTATTTGTTGTGTAGTATTAGTTTTATTTGCATATGGTAGTTGCACATATTCAGGTTTCTTGCGGTTTTCTTGATGTTGCAGGTTCTATTTTTGCGCCGATACAAAGAAGCAAATCCAAGAAGTCATTCAGAGAAAACATACTTCTTATACAGTAATTCAATTATACAGTCTTTTTCTTGACAGAAAGTGGAGAAGACATAAGCTAGATCCAATACCAACTTTAAAATGACTGTATAATTAGATGCAACCCGATTGATATATGCATATATGGATATACATTTAAAGAAATGGAGTAGAAAAGCAAATTTATATAATTTCTCTTGAAGTGAAAATGTCAGATTGCAGATAAAGAGATAATGTGCTTTGCTGGATCTAAGCTGGAGATCAGTTCATAATTGCTGCATTATTAGAAGTGAAAATTGTAGAAGGGAAAATCCAGATGCCAAAACAAAAACAAAATCCAGAAATTGCAGATGGATTCTGGTGCTCGCAGATGCCAAAACAAAAACAAAATCCAGAAATTGCAGATGGATTCTGGTGCTGGCCATCAATCACAGAAATGGACTACGAGGGGGAATACATCAAATACTATAATAATCTACTCGTATCAGTTTCTATAATTCAATCGTTTCTCATATGCATACTTGATATAGAAAGTTAAATTATACACATTCGCATACCTGAGACAAATCTGTAATTGCTCTCAGCCTTATTCCGAAGGTCCAGCTTGTACGTATTGTTTTGAAGTGTGTATAGGTGTTTTGATTTACTTACAAATATATATATATATATATATATACACCTAAGATTATTAATTATTAAGCCAACTTGTATATATATAGATATATAAGCCGACCTTTTTATGTGACACGTGTCATCTCCACGTTGAGCACGGAATTACACTCCTACCTCATACCGGGCTGTAGAATGCGCCTCTCGGCGCAATCATTGCTCTGAGAGGCGCTCTACAACCCAGTATGGGGGAGATCTTGTAACGTGATGTAACGTCGGCAAAAAATAATAGTGACAGTGAATATTATGGGAGAGATCTTGTAACGTTTGTAACATGTCGGCAAAAAATAATAGTGATAGTGAATATTATGGGAGAAATCTTCTAACACAAAATAAAAAATAATATCACTTTAATAACATTATTTTTAATAATAAAAAATAATTTTTCTAATAGGCCAAAATAAATGTCGGCCACAAAAACAATCTAATATGGGGGAGATGTTGGAATCTTCCTACCTAACAAAACAATAAAAAAGTAAAAAAATTAATTATCCATAAAAAATATGTGGGTCAAGAAAAAAACACAAAATTGAATTATCCGCAAAAATATGTTGGCCTTGCACATGGTTTTAAAACCATGCACAAGGCATTCTAAACAACCCATGGTTTTATTGTACATGGTTTAGGAGGCTTTGCACATGGTTTTTAAACCATGTGCAAGGCCTCCTAAACAACCCATGGTTTTATTGTACATGGTTTAGGAGGCTTTGCACATGGTTTTTAAACCATGTGCAAGGCCTCCTAAACAACCCATGGTTTTATTGTACATGGTTTAGGAGGGCCTTTTGCAAATGGTTTTAAGACCATGTGCAAGGCCTCCTAAACAACCCATGGTTGTAGGAGGGTCTTGCATATGGTTTTAAAACCATGTGTGGGGAAATGATGCAATGTTCGTTCCTAACAAAATAAAAAATAATAAAAAATATTATATGTGGACCTTAAATAAAAAGATGTGTCTTTTGGTTTGAATCAAAACAATGGATATCTAAGAAGGGGTTGCACCTCTAGAGATTTGATTCATCTCAATGCTTGATAGAGCCTAGGATTTGGATCTACGCTGGTTTATTTACAATGGAATCAATTGATATAATGATGTTATCCCTTTGTGTCGTCAATGGAATAGTTATTTTACCATTACACTATTAACTAATTATCATTTAGTTAGTATTACTTAATACTTATACTCAGCGATATTATAAAACAATTATATAAAGTTTATTATTATTATAATAACACAATTATACCGATGAAAAGAAGGAGATGATATTGAAAAAATAAGGAGCAAATGTAGATAGTAATTTTTTTCATGAATATTTGATTTTTTTTGAACAATAATTAAAAACTAATATAAATTTAAATTTAAAAAAAAAACTTTAAAAAAAAATTAATAACTCGTAAAAAGAATCTATTAATTAATAATATTATACTAATATTTATCAAACCAATATAAGTAATTATACTTCAAAATATCATTTCGATATTTGAACATTGTGTAAATGGAAGTACTAAATTTTAACTTTTTGTAAGTTAAGAAGTCCAAAAGTTAAGAGGTGGAGAGTAGTAAAATTATAAAATTGGTTAAAAACATGTTTTGTATTAAATTTATAAATATTTATTTTATTTTTAAAAATTATAATGTAAAAAAATTAACAATTTCATTATTATTTTTTATGTGATTTTTTTAAAATTCATAAAATAAAAAAATATAATATGATCATTATTATAAATTATGAATTTAATTAATTTTCAAAAAATTTCTCAGAAGAAATGGACGGAATGGCGAAGCCGCTCTCTGAACCGCGGCTAGGGTTCCCTTTGGCTGCCGCTTCTCCTCGTGGTTTTAGTGTGGAGTTCTCTCAGGAAATGGGCTCTCATGCCCAGTTCGCCACCTTCAAGGCCCTTGTTCAAGCTGTCGCTCCTCAAGCAGCTTCACACACTTCATCCAAGTTCGTGAAAAAAATGGACGAGATCCCTTCTCTAGAGCTCTCTCCTATGGATCCATGCCAGAAAGCTCTCATCCTCTCTGAGCAAGCCCTCATTGGTAAGTTCACAGGGTTGTAGCCCAGCCCTAAGGCGATGGAGCTCTGGATCGCAGAACATTGGAACCCTCTTCTGCAAGGACAGGTCTCTCTCTTTGCAGCTGACTGAGGGTTTTTTGTATTCCTGTTTTCAAATAAAGAAGAAAGAGACCTAGTCTTTCATTCGGGCCCTTTCTTCATGGGCTTGAGAGGTCTGTTCTTAGCCCCATGGTCTATGGGGTTCCACCCAAAAGTAGAGATCACTGCCGCTCCAGTCTGGGTAAGACTCCCTAACCTCCCACTTCATCTTTGGGGGAAAAGCACTCTGATTGACATTGGTAATAAGCTAGGTCGCTATCTAGATACTGCAGAACCAAAAGGGGGTCAGTACAGATGTGCCTGTATCTGCGTAGAGGTGAATCTAGAAAAAGGGCCCCCGGAGGCCCTAAAGCTCACATTAGGATAATGGAGCCACATTTAAGATCTGGATTACGAGTAGATCCCTTTCAAATGTAACTTCTGTCATGTATATGGCCACTTCGCCAAAAGTTGCCCCAAGCTTGCAGAACCACAGAAACTAGCAAATCTCCCAGCTTCCAAAGATACAGAGTTCCAGACGGTTACTAATCGGCGTCATCCTCCCCAGCGAAAGGAGCCTCAAGCGTCTCAGCACAAGGTTTCTCCTCAGGATCATTCTCCTCTTGCAGATACTCCACGGTTGGAAAACAAAAATAGTTTTGAAGTTCTCCAGGAAGAAGAAGCATAAGAACCTGAAGCTGCAGATGTCCCAGAGCAGGGCATCCCTGGTCCCTGTAGCTAGGGTTTTCACCCTAGCTTGTGCTGATGAGCACCTACTAAGGAATCTGGATTCCTTAGTAGCAGTTCGATTGAAGTAAGTAAAAACAAAT
>LPNX011178802.1:8024-25231 GCA_001517045.1 Pseudotsuga menziesii
AGTAGCAGCAGTAGACAAATCCTCCATGAGGCACAACAGAAGTTACAGGTGAGGAATTTGACAATTTGAGGCTTTTGCATACTTGGAGAGTATCCAGAAAATTTTTAACAATTAATCCCTAACAGTTTAACACTAGATGCAAAAATATCAGAAGAATTTGGCTTACCTGGGACGAACCTGAGGATTTCAGCTCTACAACTAAGGATGTCCTTGTGCACCTCTTCAAAAGCCTCCACATCCGGTCTGATGCCCTCTTCATCTCCATTGCAGAGGCTATCACTCGTGGATATATATTAACCCAAGCAATATCACTCCCCTCCCGCCAATTAACCAACATCAACATTCTATTTCTGTAATAACAAAATCTCCCACGAATTACCACAGCAACTACCAGAATAAACTCTAGCACAAACGGTCCAATATGGCAACCACCGTATGAACCCTCTATTATTCCCCAAGCCGCTGGCTCTTCATCATGTCGGCAGTGATCAAATTGGAAGGGCTCGACTAAATGGGAAAGAAAGTGAAACCACCAAATGAACCCTCTATTTTCCCCACGCGGCTCGCTCTTCATCATGTGTTGGCCGTGATCAACTCTGAAGGGGCTCGACTCAAAAGAGGAAAGAACTGAAGACTTCATACCTCTTAATTATATCAATTATCTTGGCCAAAACGAAAGTGACAGCTATCACTGCTTTATTTTTCAGTTGTAACGTGTTTGTTTGTGTGGTTTAATGTTCATCTTCTTCACTTTATCCAGCCTATAGATGCAATATTAATATTCATCTTCTTCCCTTTTATCCATACCATAGATACAATATATTTCTTATAATATTCTTTTCATGTTGTATCTTAATTTTTAAAGAAAACACAATTCAAATGAAATAAACCAAAAATAATTCACTTGTTTTTTTTCAAATAAATAATAACTTTGCCAAATCATTTTACATAAATTATCAATAAAAACAAATTGTTGAAAAAATAAACCTTTATCATGGAAGTTTTGTTCAAGCTATTGTGACAACCTGCTATTAAATTAGATTAGCAACCAACCAATTAAATATGTTAACCCAGTCTAAATTAAAGGCCCAAGCAAGAAGTGTGTAAAGTTTCATTAGTTGCATGTGGGTGGGAATAAATTGTAAAGTTATGTGTGGTAGGTTCATACCCAAGTATTTGCAAGGGGTTTTAATTTCAATTAAAAGGGCATAAATAGTAAAGCTATGTGTTAGTAAAGCTATATGTGGTAGGTTTATATACATAACTTGCGTATTTGCAAGGGGTTTTAATTTCAATTATTTATATTGCTTTTGAAAAATGAAAGACAATATAAATAATTGTATTTCAATTGACAAATAAAAGTTTCTTAAATATTTTAATCAAAAAAATGCAAAAAAATATTGTTCTTTCAAATTTTTACAATTTTAAACAATTGAATACTCTTAATTAATTTCTACATGAAAAAAATGATATATTTTCAATGAAACTTATTTTAAACACATTAATTAAGGTCAGGACCTATTTGCCCGACCATTTGCACCGATCGAACGACCGGCATCGTCGGACGTGACCGCTCACGCGAGCCAGGTCGACGTCCGATCGGTACAAATGGTCGGTTCACTAATTTACTCCTTAATTAAGTAGTCATATGTGTAATATCATAAATTTTACAATTCATGAGTAACAATATATAAACATTAACTATTTTATTGTAATTATTTTCAAGTTGGAGCACACTTCATTATATCAAAAAAACTACTTAGACGTAGCTGGAATTTAAGTTATTTAATGAAAACAATTAATGTGACATAAAGGAATGATAATCAGGAAGAAGACCTAAAATTATGGACTTCACCTTCAAAGAATGCCTTGCAATTACATTGGTTATTAATCATAATTAATTAATAAGGAGTGATAAGAAGAATGCAAGAATAAAAAATGACCAAATAAATGACCAATTGTCAAGTGGTCATTTTTAGTCTAGATATCCCGTGACCAAATTTGGTCATTTATCTTGGTCATTTTCAATTGGTTTTTATCCAGTGACCAAAATTGGTCATTTATCTTGGTCGTTTTCAATTGGTTTTTATCTAGTGACAAAAATTGGTCATTTATGTTGGTCTTTTTTAGTTAACTCACTTAAATTTATCAATTTTGGTCATTTATCCCTTGAAAAAAATTGTGATGACCAAAACTTTTGGTCTCCTGGTCACTAATCTCTCATTTTCCACTAGTGATTTTTTTCTCTGTTTGGGATTTTTCTAGGCCATATTGTTTGTAAAGAAGGTATGTTGATCGATCCATCCAATATCACAACAATAGTCGACTTAACCTCACCAACAACGATGAAATAACCCAGGGTGACTTTGGGTCACACAGGATATCATTGGAAGTTCATACGAGGATACACAACAATCACTGTACCTATGGAGAAATTGTGAAAAAACGATGCAAAATTTGAATGGAGTGCTGAGTGTCAACAGAGTCTTGAATTTCTAAAGGAAAAGATGGTCACGCTATTGATATTGGTCTTTCCCAATTAGATGAATAATTTTCATGTCCATGTCGATGCTTCATCAATCCCACTCGGAGTTATTTTGGAAAAAACAAGAGAAGGAGTGATTGATAACCCAATCGCATTCACCATTCGAAATTTTTCTACTGAAGAGTGAAATTACATAACAACAGAGAGATAAGGATTGAAAATGGTTTATGTGCTGCAAAAAATTCTATCACTATCTTCTTGGAGGACATTTCAAAATTTAATGAAACATTTGATGCTAAAGTACCTAGTCAACAAGCCTGTGTTGGGGGCAGATCTGGTGATTCCTATTAATATTTCAATAATTGATTTCGAGATAATTGTGAATCCAGGTCATTTGAATGCAGGACCCAATCACGTGTCATGGATAGAATCACGTGACGATTCGAGTAACATCAAATATGTCTTACCAGATGCGTAGTTGTTTAAGATCAGAATGGTGGATGACCATTATGAACAAATTATTCATATTTTTACAACTGACACAACACCGGAGGACTACACGATGAGCTGGAAGAAGAAACTGGTCATCTGGGATGAATATTTTCAATTGAATTTGGGCCATCTCTATAATATGGGGATGGATGATATTTTACATAAATATGTTCTATCACATGAATAGGAGAGAATATTGTCTAAGGTGCATGATGGAGTAGCAGGAGGACATTATGGAAGACATGCAACAACTAAGAATATACTCCAAGCCAGGTTATGGTGGCAGACGATTCATAATGATTTCATAGACTATGCTAAAATTTGCGACGTCTCTCATAAGACTGGGAAGCCAACGTGATGGGATGAGATGACACTGGTACATCAAATCACACTGCAACCATTCGATAAATGGGTTGTGGAATTTGTAGGGCCCACCAATCCTCCGTGGAAAAGGATGGAAACACGTTATATCATCCTCACGGTAGATTATTTGACATAATGGGAAGAAGAAGAATGAATGATGGATTGTACAACTACGACAAAAACAAGGTTCTTATTTGACAATGTGGTCACTCATTTTGGATTCCCGAAGATACTAACGAGAGACCAAGGGAGTCATATTTTCAATCAGATTGATTAGCATGATGACTAAAACATTTCGTATACAACAAAATAAAAGTACACCATATCACATGCAAGAGAATGTTTCGGTAGAGGCGTTCAATAAAGTAATAGACCATGCACTAAAAAAGTTATGTAATGCAAATCAGGACAACTGGGATTTTGAAATACCTGTGATTTTGTAGGATTACAATACTACATGCAAGTGATTGACAGGGAAAACGCCATGCAATATTGTCTATGGCCAAGAGGTGGTGATGCCAATGGAGTAAGTTGTTCCCATCATGCGCATAACAGTAGTGAGATGCATGAGTGATGAAGCAGCGCTTGGGGAATGCTTGATGTAATTGGTGAAACTAGAGGAAGATCGGTTCATCATCAGATTTCACCAGCATGTCAAAAATGATAGAGAGTCTAGATGGCACGAATTCCACGTGAAAGTGAAGTACTTTAAGCAAGGAGATGTGGTGCTACTCTATAACAACAAGTTCGTGAAGCATCAAGGTAAGTTACAAATGCCTTGGTTAGGACCTTATGTAATTCATTTCATTACCAACAGAGGTATGGTGTAGTTACAGCAGTAAGATTGGGCATTGCTACCATAGTTAGTGAATAGTTCGATAAAACCTTACCGAGATACCCAAATGGGGCACCATGACTCAGATTCTGCGGAGGTAAAAATAAAATCAAGCGAAAGGGGGGAAGAAGTCACAATGAGTAGGAAATCACAACAAAAAGGAATTGACAAGGGAAACAACATGTACCACAGCAAGAAGTTAGTTTGGAGATACCCGATGAGGTGCGATAAGGTCAATTTAGGAAATAAATGAATCAATTAAACCAGAAGGATGATGACATAAGTGGACAAGACATGTATTTGTGAGGAATTGAAGCATTGGATTTGCATAATCGACGATGGATTTGGTCGATCGATGATGGATTCAGGTATGACGATTAAGATCATTTGTAAAATATCTCCCAAGGATATAAGAATCGAACAGAGGGACGTTAGATGAACCATTGTGACCATTGAGAAGAAAAGTGAGAATGAAGGACATGATCTGAGAACCGGTATCACACAAGATTCACCAATAGTGAGTTTGAAAATTATGGAAGAAAGCGAAGGACCCTAGGAGGTTTTAGCCAGAATTTTGAATAAGAATAAGGGCGTCAACCACCCAAAGTCTCCACCATGAATGATTAGGTTCACATGCAGTGCCACTGGGTCTATAGAAGCCGAGGCATAGGCTGTTCCATTGACGAAAAGTGAAGAGGACTCCACATCATAGAAGGGGACAAGCATTGACGATATTCCTGTATATGTGCCACCACAATAGGTAGGCACACCATAAGTTAAGATTTCAAATAACTAGCGGTATCCCATCAAGATGTCTGCAATACTGAAAGGGGTGGATGTCACCATGACTATTGTATCTCATTTGGTGAAGTTGACTTATAAAAACCAAAATATTCTCGCATATCCAGAATGCACAACAAAATCGTACAGAATGAAGGCCTATGGAGAGGGAGATATGGTTGTTAGAGTACCGTAGTAGTGGGATTTGGGTTTGCAGTGATCGGTTTTATTGTGCATGCATCAGTAAGGAACAATTGGAATCATATCGTATACTCCACCTTTGCAGAACTGCTAGATGTGCGAGGCATCTATTGTCATGCTTCCATGGAGGTTATCTTTGGTTAGATGAAAAGGTACAAGTTACGACTGACCTAATTTATCGAATCACTCGATTTCCAATGGAAGACGTCAATCCGTGACATTATTTATGCCAAAAAGATAACAACAAGAACTTATTCGGTTGACCTAAGAATTGATGCAGTGCTTACAGAATTTATTCTCCACTAGGCTATTGTTCAAATATTCAATAATTTTTTTTACTATTTTAGTATCTTCCTTAGTTCTGTCTTCACTCCCTTTGCTTCATATTTATCTATTTTGTACATTTCAAGTTCATCTTCTATAAATTCATAATTATCCCACTTTCTTAAAAATAATTGGGAATTTCCATCCCACAAATTCCATGTTGTTCTTATGATTAATTCCTCCCCTTCATTATCCACTTAAATATTTGTCATCTGACTCTTGATCCTGTTAATTTATTTCTCTGCATCTTCAAGATCATCCTCTTTTCTGTTTATTTATCTTTCTAAACCCATTATTTTTTCATCCTTTCTACCGATATCATCCTTTATATCTTGGATCTTGTTATCTTTTTTTCATCAAGATCCTAATTTGGTGATTTTGTTGTCTATTGAGTTGGAACATCCTCATCCATTACATAAATCATTTATTTATATAGTGGCTACCTCTCATTTTGTTATTGACTCTACTCAATCTTTGTCGTAGGATGGATCTCTTCTTACACTTTTGAAATTGATGTATCAATGGGAATACTAGTACTAATACATGTCTTCTGAAGATTGAAGGATGAGATTTGCACCTGCATATAACTTATCCTCTTCTATCTCTCCTTTTCTAGTTCCTTATAGTGTGCATATCTAGCATAAATATGCTCTTTCTCTAATTTCTTTTGTATTATCTTAGTAATATGAACTAGTTGCACAGTGGGATTTTTAAGTTTCTTTTTCAACACATTTATCTCAATATATATTTTATCTACCATGGCTTTATTTTTTTATTCATCTAAAGGGTTCGATCCTAAAGATAATATTTTGTTTTCAAGCTCTTTGAATTGAATATGCTTAGCTTTCGTATGAAATTTCTCCACTTTCCATAGCTGTTCAAATTGGTTTAAGGCCTCTATTCACTTCCTTTATATTTTGGATCATGTAACTACCTCACTACAAACCATGCCACTTGTTTTCTTATAAAAATCCACTTTATCTACTTTTTAAAACTGTTTCCAATCTATTGTATGCTCTACTTCCTTCCATTCATTGATCTTTGAAGGATTGGGCATCCTTGGATCTACAATGAATAACTTAAGATTATCATCTTTGAGATATGCCACTATCACGAGTCTTTTATTTTCCAATGGCACTCACTTGTTGTTTCGTCTCTTCTGCCTAGTTTATATTGTTTTCACTTAAATCCCTATACCTTGACTAAATATCTATCTTTGCTAGAATAGGAGCTATTGTAGGTGATTCTTGAAATCGCTCAGGAATTGTGAATTCTAGGCAAGAGTAATGGTTATATTTAATTCGAGGTATTTCCAAGATTATTGATTTTTAGGTAATTGACCATGCTATCACTTTTGGGAGCTCTTCCTCCTTATCGTTGTCTACGATTGCTTAACTTGTATCTTGAGGATCTTTCCTAGCATTTTTATTTTCTGGACCTTATTCTAATAGATCTACATCCATATCGAAAATTTCCTCTATTTCTCTTTTCTTACCTGACATATGCTTTGCAACCCTCTGTTATTCCATAACCTTCTATATTTATTAGACCTCTTCCCAAGGTCCCTTATTTTCTATTTTCTCCCACTTTGGTCTTTGCACACATTTGTATGGAGACGTTTTTTCCACCCTCTTATCTTATAGGAGCTTATCTGGATCATAAGCTCCCATTTTAGAATTTTCAAAGTTCAATCAACTCAAAAGACCTTCTATATATTGGAATGCATTCAATGGTCTAACTTATAAAGGTCATATATCTCTAGGAAACATAAAATTACCTTGCTTCATGAAATATATTTCATCTAAAATAAGCCTTTGTTTGATGTATTCCATAGCCAAAATCCTGATTGTAAGGAATATTGGGAGCTTGTATGGTCTTCTTAAAAAACATATACCCGAATGATTGTGTGATCTTAATCTAAAAATCAATCTCCTAATTTCATGTATAGACTAAAGTGCCACAAGTATTTATCTTCTTTCATCATCCCAAGAGTATTACACCATATATTAACATTTCAGCTAACTTCATTACTTTGGTTGTAAACTCGACATAGTTGGAATTATTAGGTCTTCTCAAGAATAATCCATTCCAGTAATGTATAAGGACTTCATTTCAAGCATCATCATAACTTTTTAGACCTAGACATTGCAAATGTTCATAATTCTGATGGACAAACATGAAGAATAGGAAGGATGGGTCTCTGAATAGTTCCAATGATAAGAATTCATCTAATTGTTCATTAATCTTTTGGGATATAAAACTCCAGATATCAATATTTCTAGTTCCCACTCTTGATGTGGGGGTTAAATTGAGCAAGAAACCTAAACTAGAATCATCAAGTACCTAATAATATTAATATCTAAGGAATGTGAATATTATTTGAAAATAGCCTTCTTAGAACTTTCAGAACATATTGCAATATCATATTTTGGGGGAGGTTTTAGGAATTGCAATTTCTAGCTCCAAGTTCTTATACATGAACTATATTTTATAAGATATGTTCAAGGTCTGGTATAGGCACACATTTGTATGTAGAATTTTTTTTCCAACCTCTTATATGATATGACCTTATGTGTATCAAGAGATCCCATTTCAACCTTTTCGAAGATCAATTGACTAAAAAACCTTCTATATATTCAAGTGCATCCGATGCTCCACCTTGAAAAGGTCATATATCTCTAGGAAGTAGAAAATTATTGTGTTGCGTGAAATACCTAAAATGAATTTCATATGAAATAAACCTATGTTTGATGTATTCCATAGCCAACATCGTGGTTGTATACCCTAATGACTATGGGATCCTCATATGAAAACCAATCTCCTTACTTCATGTTTGGACTACTTTGTAATAATTATTTACCTTCATGAATCATCCTATGAGGATTTACACCACATATAAACATGTAGTATAACTTCATTAATTTCTTTGAAAACTCCACATAGTTGGATTTATTAGGTCTTCTCAGGAATAATTCATTTCAACAATGTACAGGGACTTTATGACGAGCATGATCACATTATTTAAGACCTATACATTGGAAATGTTCATAATTTTGATGGACAAATTTGAAGAATAGGAAGGATGAGTATATGAACAATTCGAGTGATAACAATTCTTCTAATCACTAATTAATTCTTCTAGTTCCCGCTTGCGATGCACGTGTTAACTTGAGAAAGAAACCTCAAATAACATCACCAGGTTATCATCATCATATATGAGTACCGTGCATATATGATTATGATATATGAGGACTATGGATCATATATGAGGACTGTGCATCACCAACTACCTTATCACCAACTATCTAGAAGTGTTCATTAGAAGAGAAGAGAAGAGATGTGTTGATGATAAAAATGAAATGTTTTACCACTCATTTATACAATTTAATTTATTTTAATTTCACTATTGGGCTGACTTGTACTTTTTGATGGTGTCCATTTTTTATTTCTTCTAGGGACAACTTGTGTTCTTATATTCAATCTTTCTCGATGCTTCTTGAAATCTATATAGGACTTCCTCAATGTTTCACTTGTCTTCATGGTTATTTCTTCACTAGAAATGTTGTACATGATGATTATATCCTCACATGCCATGTATATTCATCCATAGAGCTCTAATGTTGAATAGAACCACTAATAAGTCTCAGACACTTGTTAGATTCAATATCAATTCAACATCATACTAGACTTATATATTCCATAAGGGGCTGAAATCCATTGTCAAATAAACTAGTCAAATATCTAATATAAAACAGATCACTCCATCATTAAGTAAGAAATGTGAGAGAATCTTGGGGCCCATCTCCCCACACCATATGAATCAGGATAATAACATATCATCTTCCCATGCCTAGGACATTCACCACTAGTTAAATAAACATGGCCATTGTCCATGGATGAATGTATCATTCCCCCTTGGTGAAATCACCATGACTAATCTCAGAGAATGTCTTCCCAATGTTGCAGGGTGGAGAAAAATTAATATATTACAGCCAATTGCAAGGGTAAAAATTCCACCAAAATTCTCATGCTTAACCAATATTATGCATATTTCAAATCCTAAATGTTGAATGTTGTAGAGAACAGGTGTTCATAAGTCAATATCTGACAGTTCCAAATCGATATGCTTCTTCTGTGCCCTCATTTTTTTTAGTTTGATTTTTCTTTGTAGGTTCATTTCATTGTTGTTACATGTGATAACATGATCAGTGGTAGTGGTATCTTGTGCTACAACTATGACTTGTAGAATTTTAGTTCCAGTTCTTAAACCCTAATGGAGTGCTTGGAAAAAAAACCAACAAGTAAATAGAGGGCTCCATATTTCTTCCAAACTGTAGTTTTCGTATAGTGGTCTCTTCTATATCTTCATGATGTGTATATTGATATTGGGTATCAGCCGTTTTAAAGTTAAGGAAAGCTCAACATGCTCCCTCTATAATCTCTAAAACAAAAGGATTTTGAGTCACCACGATTGTGTTACCTAGATTCCAACATCATGGATTTGCTAAGAAAATTTTTAAATATTGAAATTTTCATATTCACTAAGATCAAAATCAATAAAAAATTTGATAATGCATATACACAATTGTCTCTTTCAGCTTTAGAGTAAATGTGTTTCAAGTAGCCACAATTGACTTGCTTGGATTTTGATTTCATCATTTTGCTCACACAATTTTTAAATATTGAAATTTTCCTATTCACTTAGTTTCAAATCAATGATTTTTTTATCAATGCATATACAATTGTTTTCCTAGATACGATTGAATTCATCCATATACACAGGTTTAGCAGGTTATAGTTATTGCATGATTCAGATTTCATAATTTGCTTTGATGGTTTGTTTTTGGTAATTTGCTTAGTCATCAGTTCATGTAAGCATATATATCATTTTCATCTTTATATATTAAACATATAATTCATCACTGTAAAGATAATAAACGAATTGAAAGCCTCACCCTTTTTCGTACTCAAAATGGATAACTTTTTAATAAAAATTAAAAAAAGAAAATTGGCAGGTCCCGAATATCAAATCAATAAAATAACAACCACTACAAGGAACCAAACAAGTTAAAATTACTGCCAAACACTCAAACAAAGCCACATGTATATATACCAAAATCGAAACAACGATGCACCAAAAGGTTGTTTCGTGCTCCGCAATATTCTTTTTAGTTTTGGTTTGTTTTGATTTCTATGATTGTTTTAAGGATGCCTATTTGAAGTAGAGCAAAACCTTCATTTTGTGGAATGTACTACTTCCCCTAATTTGGATAAATTAATTTCTCCTTTATTTTTTTTCTTAGTGTTGTGTTGAGATTTTGGACAATACTCATTGCGAGCATGCATTGTATCTCTATTTGTTTTATTTATAGGTAAACCTTGTGTAGATATTTTTATTATAATAGCTGGTGGGATCTCATGACATTCAATACACAAACATTTGCATGTCTTATAAGTTTTAATAGTTAATATTGATTAAAAGAGATAATGTTATTGGTAAGAGAATAGTAGAACTATGATTTCATTGCTTTCACAAATCAAGTAGTCTTTATAGTAGGGAACCTAATTTCTTTATTGACTTCATCATGAATGGACATCCAAGAGACCTTTATAGCTGCTCTAGATCACATACTTATTTTTCCATTTCATAGATTGAAGGTATTAAAACCTAGACAAATGATTTTGTTGAAAGTTGATATAGATACTTATTAAAGGATTGTTGATGCATAAACATTTTGACTCCGAGTGAAATGAAGAAAAACATAGGTTCTTCAAATCTTCAATGTTGGACTCAATATTGGGCACTATTCGAAGATAGCAAGACATCAATTTACAATTCTAACTATAGATGCTTACTACACCAAAACACACAAAATATACGTAATCGTCATCTCCATGAGCGATAATTATAATGATTTCAGATGAGGTTGAAGTTAGTAATTGTTGATTATAGACACTCTCCATGGTCAACATAGTTCCCCTTTTTGAAAATGATGGAAATTACCAACCAATGAAACCAAGGAAGAAAATGAAGAAAATGGTGAGTGTGTTCCACACACTTTGTCGTTGAAATTTTTAGGTGGGTGGAAAATGTTGGGATCGGAGAGAATGTGTGATTGACACAATTCCTATACAATGTCTAAAATGGCCTCCTAAGGAAAATAATAAAATTGTTGTTAAAATAATAGAATACAGGTACAAATTTTGAAGAGAACAAAACAAACTACTTTTTGTTTTCATATTTTGAACTTATCTCCCTAAGGTTTTACCCAAATTTCGAACATGAGCACTCGTTGGATGTGCAATTCGATTCCAAATCTAATAGTATCCACATGACATACGTTTGATGGATCTCAAAAAAAAATGAAAAATACAATAAAAAATGTGTTGTACACTTGGATGGCTTGTCGTTTCGAATACAATTTTCCACCTTCATTGGAAATTTTCTTGATGACTCTATCTTTTGTTTCCACATTAAGAGCTCACAAGTTCCATTGAAATTTTGTTTTGTTGGCTAGATGTTGTGAATCTTCTTGTTGATTGAGCGATGAGAGACAACTTCTCTTTTTACTATTCACTACGTTTAAAATGAATAAAAAAATTGTGTGCATACAAAGTGCTCATTACATTGGAATGCATCGTCTCCTATGATCTAAATGTTATGCTAGAATTTTGTGCATACAAAGTGCTTATTACATTAGAATGCATTCTCCTATCATCTAAATTGTAAGTTAGGCATTGACTGGTAGAGATTGAATGGTATGAACATAATTTTTACTTAAACCCAATATCTCTATTTCAATGCAATAGGAATGCGTAATTTTCAAATTTTTTTTATAAATAAGTGGTTAGATTTCAACCATATTCAAATATTTTTTATTATGTTCAAAAATTTACTATTTCAATTTAAACAATTAATCAGCATCCAACTACTTTTTTTTCATAATTATATTTTTTTTATAATTATAACTAACTTTTATAATTATGAGTAACTTTATTAAAGATAATAAAGAAAAATTCAAGATTTTTTCAATCAATTAAATGTGAGAGCTATTCCAAACGGTTTTGGATTATTTTCGTTATAATGTACCGTTCCCATACCTCCATCATAATTTATTTACATCTATTCAATGCATGTAGGGTTAGCGATCCGGTGTTGCTTTTAATTACAATAACTGATCAAGTTCATCGTTATTACAAACAAGGAATAACTATAAAATCTCTAAACTTAATAATCTCCCGTTTTATAAAATTAATAATCTCCTCTCCACAGAGAAAACATAGTTAGATCTGAATACAAATCACCGCGGTCGAGTATAAACTCTGAATTTGGTCCCAACGACTGAAGCCCCAAAGAATTGGAGCACGAATCCACTACCCAACAATTGAATTCACTACTTGACAACATATTGTACAATCTGTACAGAGTGATAAGGAAAGGACATTTAATCCACAACTTCAATCCACAACCCAACAATTGAATTCACTACTTGACAACATATTGTACAATCTGTACAGAGTGATAAGGAAAGGACATTTAATCCACAACTTCAATCCACAACCAGCTACCGAGCATGGATATTTCACCTTCAACATTAATGCCAAATTAATAACGGTGCCAAATTTCATCTCATTTAAAACATAATATGCGGAATGCTAGGGTTCCATCGCTAATCACACCACAGGTTTTGCGGTCTCTAAGTTTCAGATGTCGAATCCAGAATGACTGAGGTTCAATTGCTTATTAATTTTATATGTATTTTCTTAGAAGCTTAAAGATGAAAATTTGTAAAGTTTGAAATAGTTGTGTTTTCAAAATCCAGGTTAGACGGATGTCTTGGAATGGTGGGCTATGATGAATGATCATGCCATCGGCAAATTGCTCCATATTGTTGCAGTAAGTTGGTTTGATATGTCCAATCCAGAATGGGTAAGATTCACTGTAAATTTAAAAGATATATTCTTTTTAAAAGCTTACGATCCAGACTTATAGAGTTTAAAGTAGTAGTGTGTTTAAAATCCGGGTTAGACAGCATTAACTTCTGTATTGCATTCAGGATCTATACAGTGTAATATCCACAAATTTGGTATCTATGACAGGACACCTCCGCGATGTCTACCTAAGTAGAAAACGGCTAATGGCCACCCTTGACTAGACCGTTGTATCAACTAGCCTAGATCCAGCTTTACCCGGTTCTATCATGCGCCGAGAGGGATCAAATATTTCGAGGTGCAAACCCTTTTTTGGAGTGCAATTGTTGAAGCAGTGTTTGCAGCTCGAAATATTTGATCCCTCTCGGCGCATGATAGAGCCGGGTAAAGCTGGATCTAGGCTAGTTCCAGTCGTGGGCGGAAACATTAATATTTTAGATGATCCACAGTATGTATATGTTTTTAGTTATTTTTGCAATTGAATTTTCAGTAAAATATTTTATAATCCAAAATTCTGCACAGATCTTATAGACGTCATAATTATTGATATCAAAATTTGTCAAACTATTGCGCCCCTAATTTTAATTGCAGCAATATTGTAGGCTGCAGCTGCCTCTTCCTCTGTATCTATCAAAACCAATACACAATGCTCAATTCCTGGAACATTTCTATACCAGTATCCAAGATGAGGATATATTTGGACAGCATTAATAGATTTAATTAAAATATAAAACACTTACCGAAACTCCCCAAATACATTTCCTTGATGCCAGCAACTCTTCCTATGCACGCTTGCCATATTCCTTTTGGTCTTCATCAACATAATTCTTAGATATTACTTTCGCCAATATAACATGTAGCATACCATATTATGAAATTTTTACAACTCTTTTTTTTTCCAAAATGCATCAGTTATAGTTTGGCATGAAAGCTTTGTTAAGGTAATTCAATGGCCATATTCAATAAGTTAATCTATTTATTCCCTTGCAATACATTATTAATTATATAATTATAGCTTTAATGAATTTCTGAAATACATGCTAACTCCACGGTACCATTGTACTTGGAGACGCCTCTGGCCGATAATGGTAACTCCACAGTAAGCCTCTGGCCGAGAATGCGGTGCTTGTTATGTATCAAAGACATGAAAAAAACAAACAAATTTTAAACCATGTTTACATTTCAATTATGCAATACAAATTTTTATCAAAATTCAATGATGTAATGTTGTCATTACCTGTCAATGCTCATTTCCACAGTGCCTCATAATGATTGAAGGTTTCTGTATATCGATGTGCTAAATTTTTTTAACATGTTAATACTTTCAAGCAATATCATGGTTATTTTTGTTTCGTAGGTCTTTCTTCCAAATTCATATGGATTTTTGCGATTGCCTCTCTCTCTCGTACACCATGATTTTCTACGTTATAGAATTCAGTAACTATTAATGTGCTTTGCTAGATCAAACTGTTGTCACTTCAAGGGTTTATCCATAAATTTTATGAAGAGAATTGGGAGAATCGCCTCTCTCTCTCGTACACCATGATTTTCTACGTTATAGAATTCAGTAACTATTCAGTAACTATTAATGTGCTTTGCTGGATCAAACTGTTGTCACTTCAAGGGTTTATCCATAAATTTTATGAAGAGAATTTATGAAGAGAAATTGGAGAATCGCCTCTCTCTCTCTTGTACACCATGATTTTCTACATTATAGAATTTAGTAACTATTCCTGTTGGTTAAATCAGATATCTTGGTTATTTTGGTGATTTACTGAGTTAGACTTTTGCTTCTCTTGCCCTTGATTTATAAATTAATTGACAGATAAAAAAATCGGTGGATAGAAAAAATGAATGATATAGAAAAAATGAGAGAGAGATCATAAAACTCGACATACTATTGGAACAATGACTCCACAAACATAACTTATAATACTACGGTCAGGTGACGGATTTTCCTAGGCTACTCCATGATGATTTTCCTGGGCTGATCATCTTTAAGTTGGTGGTGTGGATCTATTAACCCATAATATACTAGGGTAGACATAATGTCGGCATAGCCTAAAATCGTAAATCCTTGTAGATAAATAGTCTTTTCTCTCTGCATTGCTTTAACCATTTTGGGAAGTCGGCTCGGCATAGCGCGAGTGACTGATGATTTTGGGAAATTTTGTGGAGCGTAATAAATATACGAAGTGATCATAAAACTTGACATATTATTGGAACAATGACTCCACAGACATAACTTATTCTGGCATTGAGTGCATTATCAATATCCAGAGAGCGTTCTGCAGCAAACCCTTTTTGGGAGACCCCAGAAAAGATTAGATCCAGCATTATTCGGACAGCTAGCCAGGTAAAGCTGGATCTAGGCTATTTATCTAGAATATGAAACAAATTCTAATTATTAATAGAAATGGAATGAATTACAGTTGTGATCATGTCTAGTGTCCATGTTAGAGCTGATTTAATTTTTAATCTGTTGATCTGTAAATAGGTGAGAGATACCAAAATGCAGACTGAAAAGAAAACCAACACGTATTATATATATATATATATATATATAATACTTGCGGTCATGAAGCTAATCGGTAACCCAGATCAGTGACAAAATAATACACATGCATGCATTGTTCATATTGGGCTCAAATATTGTTTCAGAGAGATTGATTCTTCTTGATTTCTGTGTGCAGTAGAAGCATAATTGTGTGTCAATTTCCAATAATGTTGTGAATTAATAAAGCTGCTACAACCAATCACAGAATTCTATATGGCTGGAGAATACTGTGTTGTTTTTTCCCTTGTTTCCTTATCTTGGCTTCAGGCCAATTCCTGAATATTACAAACAAAGTGAAGTCGGCTCGGCATAGCCTAAAATCGTAAATCCTTGTAGATAAATAGTCTTTTCTCTCTGCATTGCTTTAACCATTTTGGGAAGTCGGCTTGGCATAGCATGAGTGATTGATGATTTTGGGAAATTGTGTGGAGCATAATAAGTATACGAAGTGATTTAGGAGACGACGAAGTGGTTTTATTGCTTTTGTTTTGAATTTTGTAGTAGCTTCGAGGATGTTGTTGATTTTTGCCCCAAATACCTTCTCTATAACCTAGAAGCGTTCTGCGGTTCTGGCGTTGAGTGCAATTATACCCCGCAACTCTACCTATTAAACTATTCATCCACACAAATGGGTAAGCCGAGCATTCATTTATGTTTCGAGCTTCGTTACTTCCATTGAGATCACAACCTCTATGCTCTTCACAAAGTGTTGAAAGGAGAGGATCCTTTATACAATATGGACATAAAGGTTGCCATAAATAGCCAAATAACAACCTAATCATGAGAGCATTGGCTCTGTCATCGTCCTGCCCATCTCAATATGCAATATGGAAAAGCACTGCAATATGTAGCAATCTACAACAAAATGGAAAAAATGGATTCCAAAGATGCTCGTAACAGAGAAGAAGTGCTCCTTCAGTCTTCTTCACTCACAACTCCTTCAAACCAAGCTCCACGCGCAGGTAACGATTCATACAGAGAGCAATAACGCATTCAATGATTCAAAATTCAGTGCAGGCAGAAGGAGAAGAAACACATATTAGGGTTAGGGCCTTTAGTCATCTAGAACACACAGAGAGGATAGACTGGTAAAAAAACAGCCCCGGTAGGGAATAGTAGCATACTGAGCACAACAAAGAAAACCACTTATACTATGAAACGAGAACTATATACTATGAACGAGAACTCTACCCATAAAAACGATGATTTTTGCAAAAAAAACACCAAAAACACCCCCC
>LPNX011178818.1:0-24298 GCA_001517045.1 Pseudotsuga menziesii
TGAATTATTTCAGCATATATATAAAGTGGTATAAAAGAGCTTTTCAACTATACATAAGGCATTATGTAAATTAATATAAGAGTTAGCTCTTCATACTTCAACTGTTGCACGGTTCCCTTGTTTTATTAATTAAAACTTTGTTTTTCTTAATCGACTCCACTTTATAAAACAAGGACTGCCATGCTAGTGATTAAACACTACTCCTTATTCTCTTAGTATTTACAAGTACACAACAAATTATTCATTGAGTTTCTCAGTTCCCTTTTTCCGGGAAGCCCTTTCCCCCTAGTGGGTCCGTCGCCAAATGTCGTTTTAGTTGTTCGAAGCTTTCAGTCGTTAACCCTATCAATTATAACCATAACTTGACAGAGGTTTATAGTGGATACTTACAGTGATGCTTACTTACACTGTGAGCTCTAGGTCGAGGTGGCGAGGGATGTTACATTCTCTCCCCCTTGAATTAACACCGTCCTCGGTGTTACCTGCTTTCCTAGTCTCGTCTCCATTTCTTCTTCAGGTTCTTATGCTTGCTTTTATGTTCTTTAGTCCCTCTTGACAAGTGGGAGTAGGTCACCAAACCTGCATTTTAAGCATATATATGCATGTCTACTACATCGACATTGTTAACAATGTAAGACTCAGGAATCTAACACCATACAATTTTCATAACATGTCAGTTATATTGCCAATAAGGAAACATATAGATACCATTTTACCTGTATTGCACATACCTTTCCCCGCATTGTTCCTGAGATTTATGCTTAATGTAAAATTATTATTTTTATTTATTCTTATTTTGGATTCATTTTTGTTTTAATTCAACGGATCTTCTTATTCCTAGATTTTTGCTTTTGATTTGCTATTTTTGTCTGTGCAATGTGTTAATATTTAGAATCTTCTTTTATTTTGTTTATCATGATTTATTTTTATTTTTATTTTTATTTTTATGTCATAAGGTTGCACTTTCCATTACTTTATTTTCAAGTCATAAGCTTATTTACAACCTTATAGTTTAATAATTTCTTTTGTTTCTCCAGGTGATATCAAGGGTGCCATGATCGTCTTCATTCCCTTCAAATATCCCACTTTCCATGGTGACATGATATCAAGGGTGCCATGATCGTCTTCATGCCCTTCAAATATCCCACTTTTCATGGTGGGGAGTTAGTGCGATGGCTGAGACCATGTTAACTCAGTCCAATCCACGCTGTAGAGAGACTCATGGTTACTAAGGAATGAGGCCAACGCCTCATTGCGCGCCCCTCAGTTAATCCTCGTGAGTGACCGAGTCCGCAGCCTACCCTCACGGCAGCATGCCTCTTGCAGGTAAAAGCCTCTCTCACTTTTCAACCCGCCACATGGAAAATATGTGCTAACCCAAGCACGATCAGAGTGTGTAGAATCACTAAGGGCCTCCCAACCCTGTCCACACCTGATGAACCAAACTCTCTACAGCCACCATCCGCCTCTACATTCTCTCATCCGTCCAACATTAGGGTAAAAATCATTTCCATATCCAAACCCTACCCTTTCATTTTCTCGCCTGCAATCACTCCATAAGTGGTCAGCACATCATATCATTGCTTCAAATAACATCAAACTCTTTAACATAAGTTACGTCTTACTTTATTTCTCATTCACCAGATAAGAGTCCTTATACTAGTGCACTCTTTTCACCACTAAGGCATTCTATTGATTTCTTAAGCACAACATATTTCATTACTTACCTTGGCTGCACTATAGCCCAAGTTCATAAGTAAATCTACTTACATGTCTTTGAAAGATTTGTTTCGTACCTTATGAGTATGTATGCAAGATCAATAGTCTCCATGTTTGCACAGCCTGATTTCCTAGGCTTCTCTTGCATGCCCGATATTGCATCTAACCACAACTTTTCCATTTGGTTCCTGCATTCACTTAGCACTCATTTCATAGTTAACGGAATCTAATTGGAGATTATTTAAGAAAACCATGCTCTACTTTATAACAGATCGCAACATAGCATCTTATATCGTCATTCATCATTATTTCCAAAGCAAAACGATAGCAATTCTATGATAAATTTTTACCTCATGTTTATGTCTAGTTAGGCCGCAAGGTCAAATGCTATTGCTGTGCACACCTGAAGGGGAAGCATCAAGGGTTTGTTCTTGGTGTTTCTTTATGGGCCCAAAACTTGAGAAACGATAGTTCCTATGAAAAAATATTATCCCCAATCAGAAACAATTGTTCTTAGTTAACAGTAATTTGTTCATAAAGGTGTTAGCATTTATGTAGTTGTGCCTTACTACTAACATTTATTTGCTATATTTTTGTATACCTGCATAATCCTAACAATATGCACTTTTAATATCGTCATCCTTTCAGCATCACTTATGTTCTCAGTTAGATTTGCACATAATGAATTTAGCTACACTTGCTAGGATTTTGGAAAATATATGTACTCTTTTAAATGATCTATTCATCAAAATTCATTGATAGCTACCTTGTCCCCTTTTTCTAAAATGGTGTAAAGTCAAATTTTATTTTTATTTTTTTGCTTACTTCACACAACATGATGGGACTTCTAAAAAGAGTGGAAACATTTCCTTATAAGTCACCTTTTATTCCTTGCTAATTAGCAAACAGAAGATACAAAACATAAATTCATATTCAGCAGTTCCTTACCAATATGTATCAGTTGATTAGCAGCCAGCCCAACTATTAATGTAAGCCCTAAATGTTGCTTCTGAAATAAATTTATTTGTCTTGTGCGCATTTATGCAGACTTCCATATCTTTGCCAAAATTTTTGTGCAACTCAAAAGGAGAAGATACCCTTCTCTTAATCATGGATAAAACATCTTCAAAATAAACAAAATATCATCATAGCTATGTACTTACCTTGTTGGGCCTCACCTTGAAGTGGAGAGGTTATTCCTGCATAATTACAGGGTCAACCAATACATATAATTACTTAAAGTTGCTGCGCTTTAGAGTACTTGTGTTTTAGATCAACATGAGTTTGTCGATTCCTGTTATCTCAAGCCAACTTGATCGTCAATTTACAAAAACAAAAAGAGGTAGAATCATTTTTGAGCCCAGATAGGCCTGAGTGTTTCAACCTTTGCTCTGATACCATATGTAGTGCCCCTCTTGTACCTAGGTGCAAATGTGTGCATAGATTTTGTTTTTATGTTTACACTATTACTACAGAGGAGTCAAATCTGTTAGCAGCAACCTTGTTAAGAAAGATTCATGCACATTGTAAACAATCATTTGAGAATTATCTTTAACGTAATTCTCAACATGTCATCATCATGGTGCCCTGAAGACGGCTTACTGTGCATACCATAAATTTGTAAGATAACAGTGACATTATTACAATTATCTTTTTGCAGTATTACCTTCCTATACAAAATTTAAGCATTAAGAAGCAATCTTTCCTAAACGGTCATTCTTAGATTCAGTTCATACATAATAAGACTTTCTACGTCTTATAAACAAAGGTAATATACAAAAAAAACACCTAAGATAACAATGTCAAGGACACTCAAATTGTGACATCCCAAATGAGCTGGAATTGATACTTAGAAGGAATGCAAAACTGTTTCATTCAACATTAGGACGATTTAGTTATGTCAAATTAAACTCATTTTTCATTTCTTAATCCTAAAACATCCTTAAGGAATACCAAAAGATAACATACATATTATTTATTTTCCCCATGAGATCCTTATGCCATATTGCCATCCTCCTAAACCAATTTAGGAGCAAAGGCCAAATCATACTACAAACTCCAGGAGGTTATTATCATTACATCCACAATAGCCGCAGTTAACAAAGGCATGACAGGTATGATGTCTTACTCACATAATAAGACATCAAAAAAAACCATAACACCAAACTTATAGTATTTGCCGAGCGATCCAAGTGCAAGCAACAGGCGAAGGGACAAAATCCCTGAGGCGGCTGTCAAGATACAACAGGGATTAGACAGTTACAGAATAGGATAAAAATAATCAAATGCATATATATTGTATAGTGCCCTACCATACCTTCCTCATCTGCATCTTCCTGCACTTCACAACTTAGCATTAATATTCAACTATTCAAAGAGAAAATATAAACTTATTTTATAAATGCAACTAGCCACTTTAACGACTAACACTAACAACTAGTAATTAGAAATTCTTTTTCTAAGTTAAAGAATGATCCGAATGAAAGCTTCGCTTCGACTTTCCACCCAACCAACTGACTCTATCTGGCGTGCGTTCTTCCGCCTAGAGTCACCCCCGAGCTTGGGCGACGAACCCACTAAGGTCAAGGGAACATCCCCAAGTGTTCTAAACATGTTTCATGTTTTGACCATACCACTTAGCAATACAGTGCTAACCAGCTACCCATATCAAGCCATTACTTTGGACTGTACATAGTTAATACTTGTTTATCTCACAGTGTTTTTCCATTCGAAACTCTAAGTTAGATCTACCCTTGCTTAGAATATATACTCTTTAATCCATAAACATTTCAATCCATGACATTTTATAAATCGCAGGATATATATACAGTTTCAGGCACATAAAGAGTCGCAGGTAGCATTAGATTCTTATAAAACTTTATCAAATCGCAAGCAGTGAGTTCCAGCTCAACATTTATTAAAATCGTAGGTATAATTCAAATTTTAAAACTGATACCCAGATCAGTATCAGAGTGGAGATCTGGTTTTCGTCAAGTGTCAAGAGAGTTAGATTCCCGATCTCAAAATAGTTCATATGCAAAATGGATTTATGCATTGAATCTAATCAGATATACCGTTTATAAAACACTTTACTTTTCAGCCACAAACATAAAGACGTCTATTTTTAATATCGCCGTCCTTTTTATAAGCACAGACAATTTTTGAATGAGATAGCAATCCTTTCAAATATTACCAAAGGAATATAAAAAGATAAGCCAAAAACGCAGACAATGATTACTTATTCCCGATCCATAAAAGAACACAGTCAAGCTTCAGAAATATTGAGGATTTAAGTCACGAAAGGATTGGTTGTGATTTTTCAGTTTATGTGGGTGAATCGTGTCTGTTTCATACCCAGCCAAAAGTCCAAGGAAAAACGATTAAAACAAAGGCCGAGTAGGCTTTATTCCTCCCCAGTCAATGGGTCAGATGAATACAATCAAATCAAAATAAAGTGAAGGTAGAATCTCCCCTATTTTACACTTCATAACAGAATCGGAAGGTTTTAAGGAATGCAATTTTGCCTATCTTAAATATAGAGGACGAACTGATAAAAAAAAAGCCTATTTTAAATATGGAGGACAAAATGATCACAAATCAGACTATCTTAGATATGGGGGACGAACTGATCACAAATATGGGGGATGAAATGCTCCCTGAATCGACAAATCCATTTATAACTCAAGACTAATAGAGATACCATTTCTAATCTCTACTACGGATGAGGGGAAACTAATTTCATAGCCGTAAAACCCCAGGTTGTCAAGGACATACATTCGGATATTATAGATCTCACTATAACTAAAAAAAATTTGCAAAGATTCAACATATACCATGTCTATCATTTTGGATCGGTTTCCGAAACGTAGACAGTAAGCTATAATGTGTATGGCCAGGCCTCAAATTCGATACCTGTAACCAGGATGATATTGCATGCCTTGGAGCTGAGATCGACTTAGAACATAATATATTTAGATATAATAGTCGTCCTTAAGGCTATATATATACTCAGGCTTAACAGCTCGCCATCTACGGTGGATACCCCTTGGGGTGAATTTGCATACATTAAACCTTGTACTCTGCAATAATAGATGAGTCACGTGCGTCTAAGCTGAAACACATCTCCTCAGACCCAAAAATTTGTGATGGATATATTTTGGGAAGGAAATGCATAGAAGGGCTGATCTTTGTAGTGATTCAGTTGGCATGCAAGTTGTATCGCTATATCTTCAGATCTAGCTTCTTAATACACAACAAGTAATGTTTATTGTACTTAATCAGAGGAAATTGCCTACCCAGATTGGATCTTTGTCTCAGGCCAAAAATGCAACGCCTAACATAAACCATATAAAGGAACCATATACAAGGGTTTGATCTAGGATTCAAGAAAAATATCCATGATTATCAGATTTATGGAAAACTACATATCAATCCAACCTACAATGATGCAAATCTATATCTTCTAGTCACACATGGGCGTTAGCAGGTTTATGCAGAGAATCACATACCGTAACTTGGACCGGATCCTTCGGAGAATGCAACGATTACAACGAATTCCCACAAGAATCTGATGTATACACTTATTGACTATGATATGACCTTGATATGATCGAAACCCCCAATGCCGGTACCATTTGAACCCCTTATTCAGTTATGAAATCCCTCTTAAGGTCTGTTCATTCCTGGAAGGAAATGGCATGGTGGTTCTGTCCCAACTTCACAATCCTCCCACCATTCCTCCATTCGACAGAGTTAATCCTCTACCATCCCATTCCCCCCCTTTTACCATGCACCAGAAATACATGTATAACTCTATCGGGTGGAAGCTTAGACATCCGGGTGACTTTTCCCAGAAAGGTTCCCCTTTTCCCAACACATTTCCCTTTCTTAAAAGGTCACAGAGTTCTTCATTTCTTCCCTCCCCATACATGTGGGATAACGATATTGCCTTAAACATGATCAGTTCATAACTCGGCAACTAACTTTACTTTTAGTATAACTTACCTTTTTCTAATTTTTCATCTTTTTCTCTTTTAGTATAAGTTTAACCTTTCTAAAATTCATAACAACTTTTTCTTCATTTGTAGTGCCCTTTCCATTTAACTAAATTAACCCCTTTAAATGTGGAGAGCACTTTGGAAAACAAGTGGGACATTCCCAGTTCTATAATATAAAGTTCTCATGTGCAAACTAAGCATTACCTCAATATTCACATATTTAAGAAAAGCCAATTAATATCCCATTCTATATATATATATATATATTGTTAGTTTTTCATCACAATTAAGCTAGCATTATGATCTTAGGATCTTTTCACTGAGAGAATAACAAGCACAGCAATAAAACACAAGCACATCACAAGAGACAAGAGACACAAAGAGNCTTTAATAAGGGTTCTGTATCAATATGCTTTTCTTTTAATATATATCTGTTAAAGAGTATTTGAATGCTTTCAGCATATATATAAAGTGGTATAAAAGAGCTTTTCAACTATACATAAGGCATTATGTAAATTAATATAAGAGTTAGCTCTTCATACTTCAACCGTTGCATGGTTCCCTTGTTTTATTAATTAAAACTTTGTTTTTCTTAATCGACTCCACTTTATAAACCAAGGACTGCCATGCTAGTGATTAAACACTACTCCTTATTCTCTTAGTATTTACAAGTACACAACAAATTATTTATTGAGTTTCTCAGTTCCCCTTTTTCCGGGAAGCCCTTTCCCCCTAGTGGGTTCGTCGCCAAATGTCGTTTTAGTCGTTCGAAGCTTTCAGTCGTTAACCCTATCAATTATAACCATAACTTGACAGAGGTTTATAGTGGATACTTACAGTGATGCTTACTTACACTATGAGCTCTAGGTTGAGGTGGCGAGGGATGTTACAAAGTTAGCAAAGAGTAGGATCTACATGGCCCAAAACTAAAGGTGACTATTTTTGTAAACTCATTGCTGAAAATAACCCATTATGTTTCATCTTTGAAAGGATGAAAGCCTGCCAAGATAAAAAATAATAAAAATAAAAAAAGTTATAATTTCTTTTCATGTTATCCAAGTTGGCATTGTATCAAACTTTGAAATACAAAATTAAAGTGCAACATGGCACTAATCCCCCCAAAAAATATAACTACAAAATTGAGATTATAAGGCATGTTAATAGGATGAGTCCCACATGTAGACATGAGTGGACCTCCCTAGTCCGTATGGTACGGATCTAGAACAAAAAGGAACAAAAAAACACTCTTTCACCTAGATCAATCAAATGATAATGAAGAATGTAGTAAGGATGAATTACATCTATCACGACGCGTGTGCTCACGGTCTTCACGCAGTTGCAATCCAACTTTACGTACACCAATACCTGTAACATATTAAACAAAAGCAATATGAAATTGGATTCAACTAGTGACAATATGATTGATCTAAATAGATAGCCAAGGAGATGTAATATAAAATGATAAAATTGCAACCAATTTATGGGAAATAATGTATCATTGTATTATAATACAACAAGGAAAATATACAACCGTAATGCCTTGGTGTTGCAACCTCTTTCTAATGGTTTCCTTCTACGCCAACAAGTCACTCTAGCATTTAGACAAATCACACCAAAAGGTATGATCCTCTAGATTAATTCCTCCAACATATATGTAATGTCCCAAATTTGGCATTGGGTCACAATGGCCAAATCACATTTCCCATATCCATGAAAGTTGTCAAATGGATGCTAAAAGTCAAATAATTGCCAAGGAGAAAAATCACTAGTTTCCTAGGTTGGGGGTGGAAGCTTTGAGATTTGGAATAAGGGGGATAATAAATGATGTTTAGACATTAGAAGAAAATAAATATTTAATAATTTATCTTATTAAATAAATACAATAGAAAATGGAAGTGGCAATAGAGCATGAAGACACATGGAGACTATAGGGCCCACACTAGCTAGAATTCCTATGTTAAATGGTATTGTTCTCTTGTAATTTTGAATCTATGGGAAGCCTAATGTTTTGGGATGGATTATGAGGTTAATATAGTTTTCAATATACTTCATAGGTCGAATTTGGGATGAATTGTAACTTACATGGGAGAGGAAGAGCCAAATGGGAGTTTCATGAACACTTGGCTAGATTCCCTTACATTTATGACAGCTATGACACCAATGATGGAGATTCTATGACGGTTATGGCCCAATTCAGATCTGAAGGCTAACATACTGAAATACTGACATGTCAGGCCTAAATAGAGCATCTTGGAGGTTGAAATTGGGATTTGGAGAAGGCCAAGAGGCTCCTACTCAAATTTGGGAGAAGAGGGAAGGTGAAGAGAGAGGCCACATGGCATAGCATGAGCAGCCACAACAATTCGAACTGTCTTTGGTTTATGGATGGATTTGGAACCTTAGAATACCAATAATGTTTATAAAATATAGGGATCATCCATGAGAAGAAGCTTTTGCTCATTTGTGAATTGTGAGAGGTAGTGGATGACTAGTTTTCTTGCTTAAGCCAATTTCAAGGGTGAAAGATTCCCATCCTAGTTGGTGTTTGGAAAGGCCACTCAGGTATTTCATGGATATTTAATGCAGTATTATTTGTAGGTGTAATATACATTAAATAATGTGGATTCTTCTATTTCAGCACTCTCTCTCAACTATTTCCAGTTTTCACACCATATTCATGCCAATGGAGGGATTGCGCTTTGGGTGAGCTATTGATCTCTTTGGGGAAGATTATAATGATAATTATCTTATGTTATGATGTATATTGTCTGTATTTCATTTTTATAATACTCTCAGGTCGAAATACCCAAAATAATTCATGTAAAAATGTTGAACAATGAAGAAATAGTGTCATTTCCCCACGATCTTGTTGTGAACCATTGTAATGCTGATGATTTCGAATTGGGAGAGACTTTAACTGTAAATTTATGATTGGAATCAATTGAATATTCTATTTTAATCATTCTCATAAAGTTTCAAGTCTAAATTCCCAAGAGTTGTATGTCAAAATGACTTTTAATGAACAAACAATGACCATTTCCACTCTATTTTGATATATGCCATGGTAATGCTTATTATTTAGAATGGAGGAATATATCTATAATAAATATATGATGGATGGACTGTAATTAATGTTTATTTCAAGTCTCATTCTCATTACTTAAGCATTGGAATCCATTTTACTCATTTTTATTGCATTGGGAGAAGATTTGGTGCATTTTCCCCAAGGGTCGAAATTGTGACTTGGGAGTTGTTTTGGAAAGAGTCATAATAGAATGTATAAAATGAACCATGATGCATATTAGAATTTGAAAAGGTACCTTAAACATAACCAGCCTCTGTTAATATATTCAAGTGACGTTTGGATCATTTGTGAAGCCATTTCCGGCAATTACCCGAGGGGAATTGGAGCCCCAATTTGCTAGTAAAGACTCTTACTTTGAACAGAACATTAAAAAAGTTTGAAGAATTATATGGGAGGTAATAAAACATACATGAGCATGATATTTAATTTATATTATCAGTCATGTACCTTTAGATAAAATTTGGAAGCATTTGGATCAATTTGGAGGTCTAGACATCAAAACTAGTCAAGAGCCAAAATTGTGAAAAAATTGGAAAATTGGGAATTTTAGTAAAATTCCAAAAAGGGATATTACAGTGGTATCAGAGCATGGTATTGGCACCTATTGAAGTTATGGATGGTATATATGAATTGAATAAATTCATTAAGCCATGTGGTGATGATATGTCCAAGCAGGTTAATCAAGCATTCAAATTGGCACATAAAACTATTCATTGTGAAGACCTTAATGATTGGTTGAAGGAATTTATAAAAACTAATTCAAATAAGAACTCATTAAGGAATAATAATCAATGCACAAGTAGGGAGGATACCAAGGAGCTGCAAATTTATGTGGGTGATGAAGAAGAAAAGGCATTACATGAAGAAGATCGAAATTCACTCCCAAATGACTTTGAAAAAGATGAGGAAACATCACATGAGAAGGAAGAAGAGTACCTTGAAACTATTGAATATCATTCTGAAACAAATTCTACTATGGACATGGACCAAAGAGCATCTACTGATGGATGCTTGAACTATGAAGGATTACCTACTGATGGGTGCTCACGCCTCTATGTTGGTGACATAGAGATCAATTTTGAAAGTGTTGCTGCAAGCCAAACTTCCCTTAAACCTGAAAATGAATACCTTGTAGCAGTTGAAGAAGAAACAAGATCAACTTCCCCATCACCACTTGAGCTTCATGAAGTTGGTCCAAGCAAAAAGGAAGAAGAAGAGGATGTTAATTTTCAAGAGCCTCATTTTGTTGAAGGGTCCTTAAAGATGAATGAAAAGAAGATCCAAGAGGCCCTTAGCATACTCCATGACACTCAAGCATTGGTATCAAATTCTTGTTGGAGAGCTACTTCCTTGGAGGAGGCATCCTTCCTTGAATACATGGAGAAGATCCAAAGAGCAATGTGCAACATCAAAGGTAATTTCATGTCTTTGCTTTTTGATAGAAAAAATGTCATTGAGCTTAGTGAATCTTTACATGAATCCTACTTGAAGAATAATGAAGTTATTCACAAGCTCACAATTCAAAATGAGCAACTCCTTGAAAAGTTGCAAGACACTTGTTTTTCCTCCTATGTTTCAGATTGTCAAATGGTAGATTGTTTGGAGGATTCTCATGACATGGTGGATCATGAGAAATTTGGAAATTTGAATATACTTGATGTATTTGAAGATGTGCTTGAAGAGATACAAACACTTGATGTGGTTGAAGAGGAACTTGAATTGTCTCTTGATGAAGGGTATGCAATTTTTAAAGAAGAACATGATTCCTCTACATTGGAACCAATCTATGACAAAGGTTTCACACTCTTGAAGGAGCTGCATAATCCTACCCCCGTGGATCCTTCACATTATGACAATTTTGCACTTAATGATCATTTGGGTGAGTTGGTTCTTTCTCCTACATCCTACACGTCTAAATTTTGTAGTAGTCATCCTAATGAAGGATGGGTGAAAGGTTTATTTTGTATGGTGCCACATGAAGAGCATGGGCATTCTATTTCTCTATTTGATGATGTAATTATTAGAGAACCATATTATTTACATTTGTAGAAGAATCCTTGTTTACATTATGATTATACACATCTACATGGGTGCACCTATGATGTTCACTTGAGTCACTTGGAGACTCATGATTTTCCTTGCTCCTTGCCTCGTCTATTTGATGTTGGAGGAACTTCATCACACACTTGGGTGAAGAGATATGTGATTGAAGAACATTCTTATTGGAATAAAAATCCTCTGTTATTTCATGATGATATACATATTCATGGGTGTATTGATGAGACTTCTTTGATCCACTTGAAGTCTTCATGTTTTCTTTGCTCATTATTTGGTTCAGATTTTGGTGGAGGTTCTTCATTCACTCCTTGGATGAAAGAACACATGGCTGATTATATTGATGCACATTATATATCTTTGGAGAAGAATAGTGGGACATGGGATCCTCACCTATGTCATTGGAGCAGATTTGATTGGTCACTTGAAGCTTGTATGGACTTGGCAAATGGTAGTCTACTCATTGGGAGGTATAAGAACTTTCATGATTTATTGGTGAGGCACCTCCTTGATGTACATTCTTATTATGTTTTTATATACTTTGATGATATATATTATGCACTCATGATGTTTGAAAGAATGCATACAATAAAATGGGATCCAGGAATTCTCTTTTCAAATGGTATGGGTTGGAGAGCACTCTTAATTATTGGAGTGCAATGCAAGCAATGGGACCCTAGTATAGTTTTTAGTCCGATTGATTTCAAATTATTTGGGAAACAAGCAGTATGGGAGATGGATTCTCCAATTAATAAGGTGATTTTAATCAGAGTAGTGCAGCAGCAAGCATGGTGGATCCTCTTTGAAATCTTCATGGAATCTCAAAGACTCAAAGTGGGAAGCTTAGTGGCAACTTCAAAGAATCATACAGAAAGTAGGTTCTTCAACAACCATGCTTGAAATTGCTTGAGGACAAGCAATATTGGGAAGGGAGGATTTGTAATGTCCCAAATTTGGCATTGGGTCACAATGGCCAAATCACATTTTTCATATTCATGAAAGTTGTCAAATGGATGTTAAAAGTCAAATAATTGCCAAGGAGGAAAATCACTAGTTTCCTAGGTTGGGGGTGGAAGCTTTGAGATTTGCAATAAAGGGGGATAATAAATGATGTTTAGACATTAGAAGGGGATACATATTTAATAATTGATCTTATTAAATAAATACAAAATAAAATGGAAGTGGCAATAGAGCATGAAGACACATGGAGATTATGAGGCCCACACTAGCTAGAATTCCTATGTTAAATGGTATATTTCTCTTGTAATTTTGAATCTATGGGAAGCCTAATGTTTTGGGATGGATTATGAGGTTAATATAATTTTCAATATACTTCATAGGTATAATTTGGGATGAATTGTAACTTACATGGGAGAGGAAGAGCCAAATGGGAGTTTCATGGACACTTGGCTAGATTCCCCTTACATTTATGACAGCTATGACACCAATGATGGAGATTCTATGACAGTTATGAACCAAGTAAGATATGAAGGCTGAAATACTGACATATTGACATTTCAGGCCTAAATAGAGCATCTTGGAGGTCTAAATTGGGAGTTGGAGAAGGCCAAGAGGCTCCTACTCAAATTTGGGAGAAGAGGGAAGGTGAAGAGAGAGGCCACATGGCATAGCATGAGCAGCCACACCAATTCGACTTGGCTTTGGTTTATGGATGTACTTTGAACCTTAGAATACCAATAATGTTTATAAAATACAGGGATCATCCATGAGAAGAAACTTTTGCTCATTTGTGAAATTGTCATTTGTGAATTGTGAGAGCTAGTGGATGACTAGTTTTCTTGCTTAAGCCAATTTCGAGGGTGAAAGATTCCCATCCTAGTTGGTGTTTGGAAATGCCACTCAGGTATTTCATGGATATTTAATGGAGTCTTATTTTCAGGTGTTAGATACAAGAAATAATGTGGATTCTTCTATTGCAACACTCTCTCTCAACTATTTCCAGTTTTCACACCATATTCATGCCAATGGAGGGATTACGCTTTGGGTGACCTATTGATCTCTTTGGGGAAGATTATAATGATAATTATATTATGTTATGATTTATATGCTCTGTATTTCATGTTTAGAAGACTCTCAGGTCGAAATACCCAAAATAATTCATGTAAAAATGTTGAAAAATGAAGAAATAGTGTCATTTCCCCACTATCTTGTTGTGAACCATTGTAATGCTGATGATTTCGAATTGGGAGAGCCTTTCATTGTAAATTTATTATTGAAATCAGTTAAATATTCTCTGTTATTCATTCTCATAAAGTTTCAAGTTTAAATTCCCAAGATTTGTATGTCAAAATGACTTTTAATGAGCAAACAATGACCATTTCCACTCTATTTTGATATATGCCATGGTAATGCTTATTATTTCGAATGGAGGAATGTATATATGATAAATGTATGATGGATGGACTGTAATTAATTTTTATTTCAATTCTCATGTTTAGTACTTAATAATTTGAAGCCATTTTACTCATTTTTATTGCACTGGGAGAAGATTTGGTGCATTTTTCCCAAGGGTCGAAATTGTGACTTGGGAGTTGTTTTGGAAAGAGTCATAACAGACTGTATAAAATGAACCATGATGCATATGAGACTTTTAAAATGTCCCTTACACATAACTATCCTATGTTAATAAATTCAAGTGACTTTGGGATCATTTGTGAAGCCATTTTTGGCAATTACCCGGGGGGAAATAGAGCCCCAATTTGCTAGTAAAGACTCTTACTTTGAACAGAACATTAAAAAAGTTTGAAGAAGTAATTGAGAGGTCAAAAAAAATACATGAGCATGATATTTAAGTTATATTATAATTCATGTACATTTAGATAAAATTTGGAAGCATTTGGGTCAATTTGGAGGTCTGGACATCAAAACTAGTCAAGAGCCAAAATTGTGAAAAAATTGGAAAATTGGGAATTTTAGTAAAATTCCAAAAAGGGACATTACAATATACCTGCTATAGACTTTTCTCCCCCCACCCATGGACTAAGGCTATATTTATAGGACAATGTGGATAAGGGGAGGTTGAGATAAATGTGGAAAAGGGATGAGATATGATCCCAATAACCATGGAGGTCAATCGAGATCCAAAACAATAGGAAGGAAACCCACTCCATTGAGATATCACCTTGGAAGCTTCTAGAAGGCTTGATTGTTTGGTCGTACGAAGGGTGATGCGACCTGTAGGATAGAGCAAGGTGTGTTAAAATGGATAGACGATGTTTGTTGTATAGACAAGGTGCGTCGATGGCGCACTTTGGCAGTGAACCAAAGTGCATCTAAGGAAATATACATGGGTTGCTAAGGAAGCAAGGTGTGTCTAAGTTGAAAAAATTACAGAAATTGTAGGGAAAGGGAACAAAGGATCATCCATCATGAAAATGTCTTCAGGGATTGTGGCAACATGAGGCTACAAGTTTCTTGACACTGACGAAAATTCCGTGTAACAAAATTCCCCCCAAAGTACAAATCTACAGAAGGAGGACATGTGATGTACTTTGATATGACTCTTCGAAAGAGCAATCATCAGTCGGAGGACTAACAACAACAATCCAGGACTTTTCAATACAAGTTCTACCAACTATGAACCAAATATCTATGACTCAAAGCATGCTTGTCGACCAATACACTGTAGATCCATGCAAGTACTAGAGGTGGATATGGCCACTAAACATACAAATGCAGATCCATATCATCAATACAAATGTAAATAGTAGCCACGAGACCATACATAGTGGATCTACAAACTGATCATAACATAGCCACCGATCACTGTAATACTCCAAGACAATATTATTTTATTTAATATTGTGAAAATAATTTCGAAAACAATTATTTTTGTAAGAGTTAATTAAAAAAACTCAAAATACTCACAAGAGGAGTGAGTGACATTTTGCACAACAAGCTATTATTTTATTAAATAATAAGGGGAAAAGACACTTGGAGAATTTAGTTACATGAGGAGACACCACCATGGCACAAGAGAACATGTGTAAGCAAGCTAGAGATATATTTACCATTCAAAATCCAAGCTAAAACTCAACAACCAGACAAGATCCTAAATCATAGGGATTTATGGATTGATTGGAGATTTGATTGGGATGGCATACGACTCGGGGAAAAACTATATATATTGATGCACTAGCATAGCATGGGACGTCGTGTTGTGCATGGAGAAACTTTGCTGCGAGTGCATGTGTTGAGTGTTTCTCCCATTTCATAAGTCCATCATTGAGCTTGTTACGGACTCTGAGAGAGAATGCCATGTGGAAGCTTACTTGTTGTAGCTTGTTACAGACTATCTGAGAGAGTTTCGCGTGGAATCCTACTTGATGTAGCTTGTTGCGGACTATGAGAGAGAGTGCCGCGTGGAAGTTTACTTGTTTTTCTAGTCTGCATGGTGGTGATCTAGATCGGGGGTGGAGTTGGGATCGTAGCGGTTTTGTGGTCCTCTCCTATGGTTGGAGGAACTGATTCTCTAAGTATTTTTCTGGCATTGTCTTTAAGTAGGCGACTCTAACCTGCCTTATACTTGTTTTTGTTTTCTCTTATTGATGTATAAATTTTTGGTGTAAAATATGTGGTTGTTACAAATACAATGTGGATATATGTGACCAAATACCCACGTGATGTCCATATGGGGAATGAGTCAAACAATCTCCATCGCAACCTGGGTAAGGTATACAACAAAAAAATACCCAAATGATGAAACATACACTATGAAGACTTGGATAATGTGTGTAACGTACCCAAAAATCATACCCATAAACTAAAGCATAATCATCATCATCTAAATTGATAATAGTAATAATAAAAATACCACACTAGATTATGTGTTGAAATGGAGATTTTATTATTTAACATATTTTCCATTTCCTAACTTTATATAAAAATGCACCTAAAGTATAAGTATACACTATAACAAAATCAATACCATTCATTGAATTAAAAGTATAGGTAACCATCTATCATATACCCTGCTACTAAAATTCTCAATAATCATAAAAGCATATAAAGACAACTTAACTTAAACTCTATTAACATAACATTTACGAAATTAACATTTCCATTCCTTCAAAAACTATACTTACTCTTCTAAGCCCATAACACTTATAATGAAAAAATATACATTCCTCCAAGGCTTATATATATTCATAAACATACTATCTGTAAAATATCAAACCAGTAGTTAAAGTGTTTTCTTATAATAAGCTATGTTCCTATAGATAATCAAACAGTCACGTGGCCAATCTTTTATTACATCACAAAATGAAAATATGCTCAACTACACACGTCAACGATTGCCATTATATCATTGCTCACGATATTCTTGATTGTTGTCAGTGCGGGTTTAGTGGTTGATATGAGTGCATTAATTAAGGATTATAATGTTTTCTAACAAACAGAAAAACAATACCAACGTCCCTCTATTTTTAGCAGGATATGACTGCGGTTATCATTATTTACTGGAAGTTTCGGAAACACCGAGTTGAACACACTCCACGAAATTCTCAAACTGAGAGTTCAACAGAGATTTAGATTCGATCATATCTCTACCGGTAAAAAATATTGATGGTAGAAATGCCACGCTGGATTAGGGAAACTGATTGTATTTTCCACGGATCAAACAATAAAAATCGATACAGATGTAAGGGAAAAAATTGTAAGCAGAGGTTCGATTGGTAAATCAATCACAGGATTAGACTAGACGTGGCTCTATAAGGTTTATGGGAAAACCATCAATGCAGGCTAACAGGTTGAAAATATATAAATATATATATATAAAATAAAGCAAGAGTAAAATTCCCCAATCTACAAAACCAACAAATCACAGCCACAATCAGGGGGGTTGATTTCATTGTCTAGATACTTTTATTGATCAAGCTCGAAACCCAAATATTTAAAATGTAGGGTAAGAACGCAGATTGTATACAGAGTATCAATCAAAGCAATCCATGAATCAAACACAAACAAAGACTCAGATTTGTCATAGATCTATAAACGTTCATCAAAACGTAATGAGGTTTGGACAGAGTTTGCACAAGGTCCAAAGTTATAACACACACAGTCAATGCTAGGAACGAACATAATTCAGGAGTAAATGCCACCACATCGATTGAAACATTCTGAGACATTGCATCTTCAAATTACTAATTTGGAACAAATTACTGAGAAAGAAGAAAGGTGCATCAACGAGCAGACTATAACTTATGAACAATGAATCTTAGTGGTAGATTGAGGTTAAATTTCTTTTACAATTTTTTGTTTATTAATTACCTGTTTATATGTTGATGTAGAGTTTAAGACAACTAAAGCACATGGAAATGGGGATTCAATGGGTAGTTTATTGAAGAATTTAATTGACACTACTATTCTTATAGATTTGGTTATTGATTCATGCTACCTACATAAATGACCGAAGATCGATTTTGTAAAAAAAAGGATGCCAACATGGAGACTTAAGCATAGGTTGCAATGATAAACAAAGATAACAGAACCATATTCCCCTCCTTATTCAGCAGACAAATTTCAGCAGCGAACTGCTGGCAAATGAAGGTGAAATAATGAAATCCGAGACATGGTTCTTTTTGCAGAGACGGATCTGAGATCTTAAAATTTACACACTCTATGGATCAGCAAATGTTTTGGTAAAAATCAAATGCAGATCTTTGGGTATAGATTTTACAGATTAAAAACAAATGGAAATCAAACATAGGCCTTTGGGATCGAATGCAGGTTACTATGAGATCATATATATATATATATATATATATATATATATATATATTTTACAAATCAAGAAGTTGCAAAAACCAACAGACCTTTGGGTGTATGCAGAGTGTCGATCAAGCGCAAACATTATAATTCATATGCAAAGTATATTGACAGTCAAAGAATATTTTAGTCTTGTATTCGATTCATAAGACAATTTAAACGACAGACTCTGCAAATCGAAATTAAGAACCAATTCATTCACATAAACGCTATGTAATAATTTAACCCAATGTTTCTATGATTCGTTCCAAAAAGTTTCGTTAGATTTAAAAAATGTGTAGCTACTAGATACTTGATTTTGACGAAATACACATAGATCGTAGGTTCATAAAGTACAATTTAAAGATCTAGCAATAGCGCATTTACGATTCATTTCATTGGTAAGCAAACAATCATAAGTCAAATTGGAGTATATGAGAAAATAAATAAGATCTACCTACTTGAATTCAGGGAAAAACACACTTAGAGAATCAACTCCTCCCAACCATAGGAGGCAGCAACTCAACGGTTTGATCCGCTCTACCCTCGAGCTGGATCACCAACCATGCACTAGAACATCAAGTAACTTCCTTGCGACACTCAATCCTCGAGTCCGTAACAAGTTTTCACGATGGACTTATAAAATGGAAAAACGCTCAACACAAGCACTCAACATCATTTACCCCATGCACAACATGATGTCCTGTGCTATTCCAGTGCACTCATATATATAGATTTTACCTAGGTCTTATGCCATCCCAATCAAATCTCCAATCAAATCCTTAAATCCCTATGATTTAGGATCTTGTCTGGTTGTTGAGTTTTGGATTGGATTTGATTGGTATCAATCACTCTAGCTTGCTTACACATGTTCCTTAGTGCCATGGTTGGTGTCCCCTCATGTAGTTGAGTTCTCCAAGTGTCATTTTCTTTATATAATAAATAAATAAATAAATAAAATGGTTTGTTGTGCAAATGTCATTTGAGTTTTTGAGTTTCATCACTCATTACATAATAAAAATAATTTTCAAAACATGAAAATAAAAGTAATGTCATGGGGGTATCACAATTTGATTCCATATGTTTGGAGAGTCTCAATGCATATTTCTCAACTCTCTCCCAATTTTTCATAGTATGTCCCTCTCAAGCACTAAGATTTACTTAAACCACGCATTGAATCCATTAATCACCATTGGTGGGAAGAAAACATTGACTCACATGGGGTTAAATTATGACAAGATTGTGTTGGTTTTTTGTCTAGCCATGCTTGAATATACGATGTATGTATGATTGATTTTTCGTCGAAGAGAGCTCGTTGTTTGATTGACATTAGAGTTGCTTGTCATGAACTCGATGTAATTCTATTATAAATTAAGGGTAAATTTCCTCTCCTTTCAGTAGAAAGCTTAACATATTCTCGTCGAAAGTTCGGCTCATTACTGTCGTAAGCTTAATCCTCAATCCTCTTTAGTTTCTTTCCTTTCAGTTGAAATATTGGTACATTCTCATCAAAAATTTAGTTGATTATCGTCGTAATTTTTATACTTACCCCTCGTTAGTTCCTCTCCTTTCAATTAAAATGTCAACGTATTACCATCAGAAGTTCAACTCATTACCATCGTAAGTTCTCCTCTTTTCCATCGTAAGTTCGATACTCACCCTTCATTAGTTCCTTTCCTTTCAATTGAAAGATTGACCTTTTCCCATCGGAAGTTTGGCTAATTACTGTCATAAATTCGACTGTTTTTCATTGTAACTTCGATACTCGACCCTCCTTAGTTCCTTTTCTTTCAGTTGAAAGATCGACGTATTCCCTTCGGAATTTTGGTTCATTACTATCATAAGTTCTCCTCTTTTCCATCGTCAGTTCGATACTCACTCCTCTATAGTTGCTTTCCTTTCAACCGAGAGCGACGAAGTTCTGTTGGAAGTCCGATGACATGCATTAATGATTTGGTTATGCCAAATACTCCACGCCTAAATTTCAAGACTAAATTTTTGTTTTTATTTTGGACCTCTCTCTCTCTCTCTCTCTCTCTCTCTCTCTCTCTCTCTCTCTATATATATATATATATATATATATATATATATATATATATCCTTTATTTAATTAAAATAGTCCAAACCTCTTTTGAATATATATTACTTATGATATCACATTGTATCCATTATATACACCATATACCCAAAACATTCTATTTTCATATTTGAAATAACATGGACGAGTTAATAACTATTATTTTTTGGTGCATAATGTATTTATTATATTCCAAAACAATTCCATAGATCACAAGCTTATATTAAAAAAAAATACGGTATCACCATCGATTCGGTCTCATTAAAATTTTGGAAGAGGTTATATGATAATTCCCCTCGGTCATAATGACCATTTACTTCGCCTCTCCAAACTAACGTCTTTAAGCAATCGACCAAATCAGCAAAAATCGAGGTCTAAATGGGAGGTTATCGCACAATTTTTGGAAATGGAAGTGGGCAGCTCAACTTTTCAAATGGTCAATTATTATGGATGTCCAGTATGAAACATGTGCTTTCATTTCAAATAGTAATATTATAGATCCTCTCCTCTTTAACACAATAAGCAAGGATTGAAGATTTATAATCCTTTATCCTGACGAGATTTAAATCTGAAATAAATGGAACAAAAAAAGGTTGTTAGAAAGCCAAACTTACAATTCATTACCAAGTTAGTAAAGCTTAAAATATACATGGCCCATAACTAAAGGTGACTATTTTTGTAAACTCATTGATGAAAATAACCCATTATGTTTCATCTTTGAAAGGATGAAAGCATGCCAAGATTAAAAAAAAGAAAAAAAAGCAAGGATTGAAGATTTATAATCCTTTATCTTGGCGAGCTTTAAATCTAAAATGAATGGAACAAAAAAAGGTTGTTAGAAAGCCAAAATTACAATTCGTTACCAAGTTAGTAAAGCTTAGGATATACATGACCTAGAACTAAAGGTGACTATTTTTGTAAACTCATTGCTGAAAATAACCCATTATGTTTCATCTTTGAAAGGATGAAATCCTGCCAAGATAATAAAAAAATAAAAAAAATTATAGTTTTTTTTCATGTTATCCAAGTTGGCATTGTATCAAAATTTGAAATATCAAATTAAAGTGAAACATGGCACCAATCCCCTCAAAAAATAGAACTGCAAATCTAATATTCTAAGGCATCTTAAGAGGATGAGTCCCACATGTAGACATGAGTTGACCTCCCTAGTTCGTATGGTACAAATCTAGAACAAAAAGGAACAACGAAACACTCTTTCACCTAGATCAATCAAACGATAATGAAGGATGGATTAAGGATGAATTACCTCTATCACGACGTGTGTGCTCACGGTATTCACACAGTTGCGATCCAACTTTACATACACTAATACCTATAACATATTAAACACAAGAAATATGAAATTGGATTGAACTAGTGACAATATGAGCGATCTAAACAGATAGCCAAGGAGATGTAATATACAATGATAAAATTGCAACCAATTTATGGGAAAGAATGTATCATTGTATTATAATACAATAGGGAAAATATATAACCGTAATGCCCTGGCATTGCAACCTCTTTCTAATGGTTTCCTCCTATGCTAACAAGTCACTCTAGCATTTATACAAAGCACACCAAAAGGTCAGATCCTCTAGATTAATTCCTCCAACATATACCTACTATAAACTTTTCTCCCCTCACCCATAGACAAAGGATAGATTTATAGGAAAATATTGTGGACAAGGGGAGGTTGAGATAAATGTGGAAAAGGGATGAGATATGATCCCAATAACCATGGAGGTCAATCGAGGTCCAAAACAATAGGAAGGAAACTTGATCCATTGAGATCTCACTTTGAAAGCTTCTCGAAGGCTCAATTTTTTGGTCGTATAAAGGGTGATGCGAAATGTAGGACAAAGCAAGGTGTGTTAAAATGGATAGACGATGCCTATTGTATAGACAAGGTGTGTTGATGGTTTGCTTTGGCAGTGAAGCAAAGTGAATCTAAGGAAATATACGTTTGTTTCTAAGGAAGCAAGGTGTGTCTAAGTTGTGAAAATGATGGAACTTGTAGGGCAAGGGAACAAATGATCATCCACCATGAAAATGTATTCAGGGATTGTGGCAACACGAGGCTACAAGTTTTGTGATGCTGAAAAAAATTCCGTGTAATAGAATGCCCCCCAAAGTACGAATCTACAGAAGGAGTACAAGTGATGTACTTTGATATGACTGTCCGAAAGAGCAATCATCGGTCGAAGGACTAACAACAACAATCAAGGACTTTGCAATACAAGTTTTGACAACTCTGAACCAAATATCTCTTTGACTCAAAGCATGGTTGTCAACCAATACATTGTAGATCCATGTGAGTACTAGAGGTGGATATGGCCACTAAACATACAAATGTGGATCCACAGTGAGTACTAGAGGTGGATATGGCCACTAAACATACAAACGTGGATCCATATCATCAATACAAATGTAAATCATAGCCACAGGACCATACATAGTGGATCTATGAACTAATCATAACATAGCCATCAACCAATACAATGTGGATCTGTGTGACTAAATACCCATGTCATGTCCATATGGGGAATGACTCAAACAATATCCATCGCGGCTTGGGTAAGGTGTACAACAATGAATACCTAAATGATGAAACAAACACTATTAAGAAATGGATAATGTGATTCCATATGTATCTTTCTCAACTCTCTCCCAATTTTTCATAGTATGTCCCTCTCAAGCAGTAATACTTAAACCACGCATTGAATCCATTAATCACCGCTGGTGGGAGGGAAACATTGACTCACATGGGGTAAAATTATGATGAGATTTTGTTGTTGTTTTTTGTCTAGCCATGCTTGAATATATGATGTATGTATGATTTTTTTTCGTCGAAGAGAGATCGTCGTTTGATTGACATTAGAGTTTCCTGTCGTAAGTTCGATGTAATTATATCATAAATTAAGGGTAAAGTTCCTCTCCTTTCAGTAGAAAGATAAACATGTCGAAAGTTCGACTCATTACTGTCATAAGTTCAATACTCAATCATATTTAGTTTCTTTCCTTTCAGTTGAAAGATCGGCGCATTCTCATCGAAAGTTGAGTTGATTACCATCGTAATTTTGATACTTGCCCCTTGCTAGTTCCTCTCCTTTCAATTAAAATGTCAATGTATTACCATCAGAAGTTTGACTCATTACCATCGTAAGTTCTCCTCTTTTCCATCGTAAGTTCAATACTCACCCCTCGTTAGTTCCTTTCCTTTCAATTGAAATATCAACCTTTTCGCATCAGAAGTTTGGCTAATTACTCTCATAAATACACCTATTTTTTGTTGTAACTTCGATACTCGACCCTCCTTAGTTCCTCTTCTTTCAGTTGAAAGATTGACGTATGCCCTTCAGAAGTTTGGTTCATTATTGTCATATGTTCTTCTCTTTTCCATCATCAGTTCGATACTCACTCCTCTATAGTTGATTTCCTTTTAGTTGAAAGAGAGACAAAGTTCCATTGGAAGTCCGATGACATGCATTAATGATTTGGCTATGACAAATACTCCATGCCTAACTTTTGAGACTAAATTTTTATTTTTATTTAGGACCTTTTAACTATAGCACTATATATATATATATATATATA
>LPNX011178818.1:36989-51749 GCA_001517045.1 Pseudotsuga menziesii
CATTTATTGGTGGAAATAAAGCAGTAGAAGTTGTTGTGTGACAGCAAAGATCATCATCCTAGGTATCAGTCCATGTGGGTAAAACTAACGATGATGCTAATTTTAATGGAATGCTGAAATGACAGAAATCACAAGCTATGCTTGCAAGGTCCAGTGCATCTGGAGTTGGTGTTGAATCAGGTGTGTGACCAACAACAAGCCATGATAAGTCAGGGTTAGCTGTGAACACCTCTGGCGAAAGTTGGGGAATCTCTTCAAATTCTTGAAGCAACATTAAAACCAGAACACCTGCTATCTGAAGAAGGGAACCACACCGATTTATAGAAGTGAATGTATCCTTAAGATGAGGCATGTTACAAATCTCATGCTTGCAAAAAACCCTCGCTGCTGTCAAACAACAGTTTTGAAGACGATAATTGAAGACTGATAAATTGTGGTAGAGTTTTCGCAACCATGAAGGTGTCACCTCAGTCTTTATGTGTTGATAATAGGCAGCTAAAAAATAGATGAAGTGGCAGGTGGCAAGTGGCTGTTTTAACTTCTGAGTTTTTAAGTCAGAGAGGCATGTAAATTAGTTAACTCGATGCTATTGCTCATGTTGCTGTTAGGTGCTCATGCAGGCAAGGAGCACATGTAGAATAAGGCTCCTAGTCAAAGTTAATTGTTTAAAGGCACGCATCACTACGAGGGTATTTAAAGATGGGTGCACTAACCATAACTCATGTTGAAAATGAAACCTATGAAAAAGGCGCACATGTGACTACCATTATCTTGAACTTTCTTATCAATTGGAAGCATGCAAGTGCAACAGTACATAAACTAATACTTTATCTCAGCATTACATGGGGGGTGCATAGGGTTTGTCTCTTTATGGTTGCAATTAATAGGAGTGTATTACTCAAGGGAAGCGTCTGGTTTTGATCAAATCAGGGAGTATCCACAAGCAGTACAGGGAAATCTCAGCTAGAACTTAAACAAACTAGTAGTTACAAGTTCCATGTAAACATAAAATTATGGATGCACAGCTAGGGCACATTGACCTAGAATATTAGTCAAGCAAGCATTAGACAAATAGAAAAGAAAAGCAAGCACACTGACCTGACATTTAGGATCTCCAAATCTAACATTGTACTCGAGAAGTTTTGGTAAACCAGATTTGTAATCAATGATTAATCCAGCATAGAGTACCCCCACAAACTTACAACCTTCTGCCTCCATTCCCTTCACTGTTGGAATTATAATCGATTTCATCACCAGTGACTCGAGTTCCTTTGTCAAGACAAGAGCCGGTGAATATGCCCCCATTCCTCCTGTATTTGGACCTGTATCTCCTTCACCCACACGTTTATGATCCTGTGCTGAAGCTAGAGGAAGGGCATTTTCACCGTCAATAAGAGCAAAAAATGAAGCTTCCTCTCCTTCAAGGAACTCCTCCACAATAATTTGACGACCAGCTGACCCAAAACTTCCTTTTAAAAGCATGCTATCGACTGAGCCATAGGCTTCTTCCAGGGTCTGTGCAACAAAAACTCCTTTCCCAGAAGCCAAGCCATCAGCTTTCACAACAATAGGTGCCCCTTGTTTCTTTATATGGTTTTTTGCATCTGAGGCATTGGTAAAAGTTTGGTACTGCAAATAGATCAAGTAAAACATTAGAGACAAATTTGAGGACAGGATAGCTTAACCAATAAGTCTATTTTACAATTGAAAATTTTTGCATGTCATAACTCTAAGATCAGTTAGCAAATCTATGATATTGTATTGATAAAGTTTGATCATTTCAATTGGTAAGAAGTAAATGAGAAAATGACCAGATGAAACAATTATTTAGGTCAAGAACCTTGGTTGTAGGGATGCCATACTTGTCGCACAACTTCTTCATGAAATCCTTTGACCCCTCCAAAGCTGCTGCTTCTGATGAAGGGCCAAAAGTAGGGATTCCTGCTTTAACAAGATCATTTACAAGACCAGCAACAAAAGGTGCTTCTGGACCCACGACAACCAATCCAACACTCCACCTTTGACAAAAGGAGATTACCACTGAACTATTATCAATGTCAAGATCTGATATACAAGTCGCATCTCCTGAATCTGCTATGCCATCATTTCCTGGGGCACAGAACACTGCGTCACAAGAAGATGACCGCTGCAAGGCATAGCAAAGTGCATGTTCTCTGCCTCCTCCTCCAATAACTAATACAACCACACCTTCTACACCAATAGATATAATCGATCATTATCATTACAATAATAGATGTAAACCGTGGTGTTTTAAAACAATAATCCTGCAAAATAGAATACAGAAATGGAAGCAAATTTTATGACATACCATCTGATTCATCAGTGGAGAGCTCCCCTGATTCAGCTTTCAAGTCCATGATACTTGAATCTTCAATCAAACTACTTCGATAACTACCTCTAAAATCCATATCTCCTCCAAAAGCTGTCTGTGCATATGTCCATTTGGAATATGTGAGCAAACTGGAGAAACTGTTAATGGAAAACAAAGAATTTGCCTTCAGTCTTGTCCCATTACTCGAAATCCTCCTTCCAAATCTGCATCTCGGCCTGAAGGGCGATTCCTGGCAGTGAAATAGGTGGCTTTCTCTAGCCTGCAGAGACCTTACACAGAGCTCTGCTGGACAACGGAGGGTTCCAGATATACCATAAACCACCCCAGCCATTGTGTTCCGAGTTAAAGACTGTATCTAAAGAAACCCTGTCGGTCCTTTGGCATGAGAGAATCCAGGAGAACCAAACCATTGCATTATGTTGATGCTGAATGAAAAATAATGTATATCTGAGAATGGGTATTTGCTAATGTGCCTCTGGCCCGAGAGCCACTCTGCGCATTCGTCCCACTATAGTTCACATCAAGGTTGATATTGGCGATTTACTGCAGTTTTCTCCAAAGGTTTATAGGAATCAAAAAAATTGAATATTTATGCAGAAGTAGAGTAAAGGTGGTTTATTGACATCACTGTTAGCCGAGGGATGCAAATAGAATCCTTTCTCCGCAATGGCCCTCTCCTCCTGTGAAATCGAAGATTCATCGCACGAAGTCGAATTGGAGGGGCAATCAAAAGGGTCAGAGCCGAGAGGTGTCACTGGGCTGAGCTTATCCAAATAAACGCGGGCTTATCCAAATAAACAAACTTAATATTACCTTCGCGTGGATATAGCGACGGAAGTCAGGGCTCGCGTGGATATAGCAACGGAAGGCAGGGCTCGTGTGGATATAGAGACGGAAGTCGGGCCTTCCTTAAAAAAAATTGTAAAAATGCATAATTTACCCTTGATTTTTCCACGAAAGTAAAAAAACGTGGAAACTAACATGGAAAAATCCGCCCATATGTACTAGTGAATTGTTTTGCAAATTGGGGAATGTGACATACACACCCCCTTAATTTATAACATCGTCCTCGATGTTATTTATTCCTCTTCCTCAAAGTTCCCTTGAAATAGAATTGGATATGCATCCCGCATATGACTTTCCAATTCCCAGGTGGATTCTTCTGGACTAAGGTGCTTCCATTGCACCTTCAGCTGACCAATGGTGCGATTCCAAAGCGATATCTCCCTCCTTTCTAGGATACAATCCAGTTCCACCAGAAAATCTCCTTCGAGTTCCACCTGCACATGATTCCAATTAATAACATGAGTAGCATCATGCACATATTTTTTTAATACATAAATATGAAAAACATTTTGCACTCTTAAATTTGGTGGTAGAGCTAACTGATATGCTACCTGTCCTATCCTGGACAGTATTTCAAAAGGACCACAATATTGAGGTGCTGGCTTAGCACAGCTACCCAACCTTAGAGAACTCTTTTTAGGTCTCACCTTAATAAAAACATGTTCACTTACCTGGAACTCCTTTGGAGTTCATTTAAGGTTTGCTTGACTTTTCTGTCGATCTTGCACAATTTTCAAATTACATTGTACCTGTTTTACAATTATCTCCATCTCTTTTATTAATTCAGGTCCTAATACTAACCTGTCCACTGGATTACTCCAAGAGATGGGAGTATTGCATTTCCTTTCATACATAATTTCAAAAGGCCTATATCTAGCTGAAGCTTCATAATGATTATTGTAAGCAAATTCTACCAGGTGTAGATAATCTTCCCATTTACCTAGCTGCTCCTTTACATACATTCTAAGTAGATCCTCCAATACTTGATTTACTCTTTCAGTTTGTCCATCGGTTTGAGGATGGAAAGATGTACTAAAATTTAACGTAGTATTTAACCCTTTAAACAAATATTTCCAAAAATTACCTGTAAACTTAGGGTCTTAATCTGAAATTATCACCTTCGGTATTCCATGCAACCGAAAAAATTGTTTTAAGAAAATATCAGCAATATTTACAGCTTTATAAGTAGTTTTTACAGGTATAAAATGGGCTACTTTACTCAATTTATCAACAACTACCATTATTGAGTCATTTAGGTTCTGATTTCTACATAGTCCCATAATAAAATCAAGGTTAATTATCTCCAATTTCTAGCTAGGAGTAGGCAATAGCTGAAGTAGCCCAGCTGGATGCCGATGTTCAATTTTTACTTGCTGACATTCGAAGCACCTAGCAATGTATTTTTCCAATTCATTTTTCATGTTTGGCCAAAAATAATCCTTTCTTAGCATGGTTATGGTTTTTTGATAACCCGGATGCCCTGAATAAGGAGTTTTATGAACTTCATTTAAAATTAACAGCTTAATATTAGGTACATTAGGTACGTATAATCTATCTTTATACAATAATAATATTTTTTCATTCAAGTTGTACCCTGTACTTAGAATTTCTATTAAATTTTCTCTTACCTTTGCTTGTAATTTTCGATAATTTTCATCTTGTTCTATTCCATCTTCTAGCTGTTCTTCCAAGTCTCTCTTGCAAGTGCTGATAGCTGTTGTAAAATTCAGCTTTGCATTTCTACTTAATGCATCAACAACCTTATTCTCCTTTCCTTTAATATGTTGTATTTAAAAATTGTATTCACTCAGAAAAGCTAGCCACCTAGCTTGCCTAGCATTCAAGTTAGGTTGATCCAACAGAAATTTCAATGCTTTATTATCCGTCATTAATATAAACTTCCTTCATATTAAATGATAATGCCACATTTTTAAGGCATGTATGACAACAGCTAATTCTAAGTCATAGGTCGCATAATTTTTCTTGTGAACCTTCAGCTTCCTAGACTCATAAGTAATGACGCGTCCTTCCTGAGCTAATACTCCACCTAAACCATTATTGCACGCATTAGTACATACTATAAAATATTTATTAGGGTCATCGATTCTTAGAATTGGTGCGGTGGTTAATAACGTTTTTAACTTTTGAAAACTGTCTTCACACTTCTGATTCCAATCGAATTTCTTCCCCTTTTTCTACAAAGAGGTTATAGGATTTGCAATTCTTGAAAACCCTTCGATGAATCTCCAATAGTAACCAGTAATCCCCATGAATGATCGGACGTCAGTTAAGTCTTTTGGGACTGGCCAATCTTTGATTGCCTTTATCTTTTCGGGGTCAACATAAATTCCTTCTTTAGTCACCACATGACCCAAATACTAGATTTTATCTTTAAAGAAGTCACATTTACTAAATTTTGCAAAAAGTTGATGTTCTCGTAACTCTTGTAAGACAATTTTTAAGTGTTCTTTATGTTCCTCTTTAGACTTTGAGTAAATTAAGATGTCGTTAATAAATACGACCACAAATTTATCCAGATATTTGTGCATTACATTATTCATCAGACACATAAAAATAGCAGGGGAATTAGTAAGCCTGAATGGCATAACGACAAACTCGTAATGTCCATATCGAGTCCTAAAAGCTGTTTTAAAGATGTCTTCATCCTTGATTCGGACCTGGTGGTATCCGGATCATAAATCAATCTTTGAGAACACTGTTTTTCTACGTAGCTGTTCAAATAGATCATCTATGCGGGGTAATGGGTGTCTATTCTTGATAGTCATTTTATTTAATTGACGGTAATCTATACATAGTTGTAGAGTTCCATCCTTCTTCTTAACAAAAATGACAGGTGCCCCCAGGGAGACACAGTAGGTCTAATGTAATTCTTATCAATAAATTCTTTTAACTGTGACTTAAGTTCATTTAATTCCAGTATATTCATCCGATAAGGGGATTTTGAGCTGGGCACTGAAACAAGTACCAACTCAATTGTAAAATCGAATTCCCATTTTGGAGGCAGTCCCATAATTTCTTCCGGAAATACATCCGAATATTCCCTTAGAATCAGAATATCTTCCAGTTTTAATTTATCTCTTTTGTTAGTATTTTCTTCATTAATTACTATTACGGCAAAAGCTTTACAACCCTTCCGAACAACTCTCTTAAGCTGCAAAGAAGAAATATGCCTTATGGTTGTTTTCCTAGGGATTCCTTTTACTTTTATTAACTCTCCATCATTTTTTATGCAAGTAAAGGTTTTTTCAAAGCAATTCAGGACCATCCTATGCTGTTCTAACCAATCCATACCAATTAACATATCATATGAACCTAAAGGTAGCACATTGAGCTTAACAGAGGTTTCAAACTGATCCATAGTTACTGCATAATTCTTAATAAAGCTAATTACTTTTCTCTTTGCACCAGTAGCTAACTGAACTAACCAAGATCTTGCAAACTTTTCAACTAAAAGCTTACACTTTTCTACTAAATTAGGAGAAATATAGCTTAAACTAGCTCATGGATCAATTAAAATAGATATAGGTATTTTATTTATCTTACCTTCCACTACCACCATGGAAGCTTGATAATCTTCTTACTGGTTCTCCAATGATGCGTTGATCCTGGGCATTGTCCTTGCTAGATCACCAACAATAATCTCCTCATGTATTGTGTGTATGTTGCTAACAGTCTTCTTCTGATTGGGGCAAACTGATGCATAATGCAGACCATTACATTCCCAACACTTTTCGGGTTCCTTTCGTTCAAAATTATTTGTATAGTTACTGTGGTTGTTAGCAGATTCTTTATTCCTTTGATTGTTTGGATTAGTCTGTAAATTACCTTTGTTCCCTTGGAAATTTTTACTAGGAAAATTTCTTGTATTACTATTCTTAAAATTTTGATTAGGTACAAAATCTTTCTTTTTTTGTTCAAAGTTATTATTTCTTTTGGCCTTCCAGTTATTCATACTTTCATTTTTACGATTCTATTCATAACAGAAATTCGCTTCTCTCATTGCTTCTTCTAAAGTTTTCAGATTGTCATACTCAATTTTGTCTTTTATATGATAAGGTAAACAACTGAGAAACCGCTGTAACTTAGGTTTCTCGTCCACAATATATGGAACATACCTGAGTAGAATTAGAAATTTGTGAGAAATTTACTATTTAGTTTTTTCATATTCATTGTTCCTAGTTTCAGCTCGTAAAATTCCTTAGCCCTTTCTTCATAATACTGTTCAGATAAAAATTTCTTCTTGAAATATTTCTTAAATGTACTCCAATTTATATTTTTATCCCTTATACCTTTTAGTCTTTTTAATTCCTGCCACCATATATCTGCTTTTCCCGTAAGATTATAAATAGCCTAGGCTAGCCTTTAGTTGATTGGAGTAGTTATAAATTTGGAAGTATTTCTTCATCCCGGACAGCCAGGATTCTGCTTCTTCCCCTTTTTTAGTTTCTCCATTAAAGGTTGGTGGCTTGATCTTCTTGAATTCCCCAGAGATTTCTTTGCAAGGTTTGGACTTTCTCTTCCTAGTATGGTGATTATCTTCACTACTGTCACTAGTATAATGGGATTTTTGTTTATGTGAATCACCATATACTTCAGAAGATGAGCTACTTTCATTTTTAACTTGTTTAGTCCTTTTATCTTTATGCTGATTACCCATATCTTCTGACTTAGTTCTTTTATCTTTTTCTTCAGTATGAAATATTTCCTTTAAAATCTGATTTAGCTCCTCTTGAGCTCTTAGAATCCTCTCATTTTCTTTCTTAACCGATTCCATCTTTGTTTTTAGTTCCTTAACTGTTTGTAGTAGTTCAGAAGAATTATTAGTTATCTCTTCTTGTATAGGTTCTTTTTGAAAATTATTTCGTTCAGTGTAAGGAGATCCCTCATCTGCATATTCTTCCAATCTATCCATACCTATGATTAAATCAGAAAACTAAATTCTCTGGGAATATCATTCAAAGCAAAATAACATCAGTATGTTTGTTTAAATTTATTGTTCCACATGCAAGTTGAGCCACATTTAGGCCTAGTGTCTGAACCTTGTGCTCTAATACCACATGTAATAACTCAAAAATTCGTAAAAATTTAAAATTTTTCATGTGACATAAAATGTCAAAAGTTTTGGTTAAGGAACCACTAATGGTTAGCAGAATAATTAATAGTTTGCAAGAGAAACAAAGATTACTTTGTTTTTTTTTTAATAGAAACTGAAAAGAGTATATTATAAATGGGCTGTGCACAGCCATTCAGTACAGATCAAAAAGAGAGGAAGGATAAACCCGCAGATCAGAGGGAAAGCACTGAAGGCTAAACCTCGAAGTATTCCAAAAAGATACATACAAAGTTTTTCCATGATAACTAGCAGCACGGGAAGTATATACCCTTATATATTGCCTACATAATAAGAGACAAAAAAACATGTATCCATAATAAAACCATATTACAAGTGACCTCTGAAGTGATTTGGTTGCACAACTGACTCTTCCTCCATTGGATGCTCTGCTTCAACAGTTCTCCATTGAACCTGCTGCCCTGATTCATGGAGATGAGTCGGGCAAGGTCCTCCTGAATCCTATCCACCTTCCCCAGCATCTCACGCAAGGTGATTTCGTTATCATCGATACGGGAATCATGGTTGCTGATTTGAAGGGAAGTGTAACTCACAGTGTCCTCCATATTTTTGATATCTTGGGCTACCTCCCTGTTATCCATGATTCCTATGGAAACCATCTCATACAGACGCCGCAAATTTTTCTTGATGTCCTGGATGCCTGCATTATCCCCAGGATGAGCCATCCTACCAGAATCAGAGGAGATTTCTAAGCAATCAAACTGTCTGAACAGAGGGTCAGCAATTGGAATGCTGTTCGAAAGCTCAAGCACGGGCCAATTAAGGATGCAACTCAGCACTGACAGTTCCTGCTGAAGCACTGAAACCCCCTGTTTGTCAGAGTAGACCAATGTTCCTACCGCACCATCCTGCCAACCGAAACAAAAGCAACCTAATATACGACGCGGGCTGTCAAAGAGAGAAGTATTTATGCCAGAACCAAAGCCTCGAGGCCACAGCGCAGAGGTGAAATTACAGTGGTAGTCGGAGAAGGCGGCGAGAGCTAGCCTCTCCTTCACAAATGAGCGAGTCAGGGGGAGAACCTGCCAAGGAATGCCATGCAATTGTCCTCCTTCAATACCAGTCACCACCTCCTGAAGAATTCGAAGCTTATCGTGAGAGCCGAGCTGATCCAAGACCGGGAGAGGATACATGACTTTGAAATGGAGCGGCATATGGAGAGGCTCGAAGACAAAGCATACGTGTGGGGGAGGATAGCAATAACCCCACCGCCTAATAGCTTTAATTCAGGGAGAGCTCGAGAAGAGGGGAGAGCAGACCGTAGTCCATGCGGCCAGGAGAAAGAAGTTGAGAGGACGGGCAATTAAATGTAAAGAGCCGGCGAAAAGAGAGAGGAATCCAGCTGCTAGGGGGAGGGTCAAATCGGAGTGGGGGGAAATGAAGGATGAAGGGAGGTCTAAAAAGAGGAGGGGATAAAATAGAAGGGGGAGGAGATAGTAGGGAAAGGGGAAAGAAGAGGAAGAAGGAGAGGGAGAGAAGAAAATGGGAGGTGAAGGAGGGAGGGGTGAGGTAATTTTATTGAGTTGGGAGAGGGTTATATGCATCAATAGGGAGTTCCAAGTAGTTAAGTGAGGAGAGTGCATCCAGCGCCTCATTAAGGAATAGTTTTGAGAGAGGGCTGGGCTCCATTCTGAATGTAAAGTCCTTGCGGGAAGGAGGCTCCCACATTGGCCATACTATCCGCCGTTGTGTTGTTTTGCCGGAGGATTTGATAAATCTCATAGAAGTTGGACATGAGAAGCTTGGCTTTCCCATATAATCGACGACAATTGATATCTCCTGTAGGATATCCATTGACCAACTTGTAAATGATGTGCCTTGAGTCCCCAAATATCAGGACCCTGCTAATCTTCTTACGGTTTAAGAGATGAAGACCCTGAATAAGGGCCAGCCATTCCGCTTCGTTATTAGTTCTTCTCCCAAGCCCCCAAGCAAAGGTATGGTCAACATATCCTTCGGGATTCAAGAGAATCCCCCCCGCGCCTGCCACCCCTAACGAAGATTACTTTGTTATAAGGTTCTGTATAACTCAAAAGTTTATATATAAATACTGTATTAGTACTGTTTCAACCTAGCAGTTGCATTTTTACATAAAGTAGGAAATAAAACTGTCTTTTTTTACAAAAGCTAAGTATAGTATTGTTTTCTTTTGTCAAGAAGGGGAAAGATTCTTAGGGTGATCGGGGCTTACTTAGATTCTAGCTAACACAGTGGGACTGATGGCTCTTTACAGGTTTTAACAAGTAAGCGTAAGTTCCAGTAAAAATAATATTAGTATATTCAGGCCAAGAAGATACTTCCATAGCATGAATATGATGCTAGACTTAGAAAGTTTAAATGCATCTTGTCTCCATAAGAGGTAATGTTGACCTTGTTTATGTCGTTAAAACTTCGTAAGGACGTTGAAAACAAAACTACCTATGTATGAGTTAAGAAAATTGCATGATCAAATACTATCAACTGTCCTCAAATCATTTGGATGTTTATGACTAAAATTCTAATGAATACTTGTATTCATGTATACAATAATTGTAATTTAGAGTTTAAATGGAAAGAAATAAAGTTCACAGCTTAATGCTTAGATCACTCAACAACGTTTGATGTCCATCACATTTACCCTTGTTCTAGGGTTTAAATTAAATGTTTTCCTCAAAATAAAAACATACCTATAATGACTCTGGACTGTATATTCATGGATTAGATGTTTAGAGTTAAAATTGAAACTCTTATATCAATATGAGATCTGCTTTTACTTACGTCCCCAGCTTCGTTCTGCATTTGGATTGAGATTTTCTTCCTAGCTGAAAGAATGCCTTTTAAAAACTTTATAGTTTTTATCTCGATTGTATTTTATTTGTATTTTACACCTTGACTTCCTGGTGTACTACTAGCTGTAAACTATACCTTTTTACAAGTTTGTTTAATTAAACTCTTGAGATAATTTTGTTGATTAACATTCTATAGGAGATCTTATTTTTGCTTGGTCCTATTTAACCTTTTGCTTCCCAACTCTAATGAAATCAAATGGCTACCTTTAGATCTCCTTTTTATATAGTTTAATATACAATATATATCTTTTAGCTATATCAAACATAGTTAGCAAAATAACTTGATTTATAAAATAAAACCCTAGAAGAATATCCATGTCTTAATCCTATAGTTACTATACTAAGCATGGAAATATTTCAAAGGTAAAATATTATTGTCAATCATAGCAATTCCATTGATTTAATGGTTATAGGATTTGATATGTAATGATTTTAAATGCAGATTCAAAACTACATACATGACTATAGAGAAGTTACCCATGTTGATGACAAATCTAGAAGGACACGTGGAGGATCAACCAATGGTTAAGTTGACTTTGGTTTTTTCCCTAATATTCATTTGCAAGAGAGCGAGGGTTTCTTGTCTGGTGCAGCCGAGCTGTGAGCTTGTGGCTACCGTTACTCCATGTTGACTTCTAGGTTTCCCATTTCCACTGTGAGCTAGGCCTCATGAGAAGTAAAGATTGGTTTTTATGTGTTTTATGAATGCTATAAAGAAACTGTGTGAGTGAAAAATAATTTACTTCATCGATTTGAAGACTCAGTTAGTAATTCAGATAGCAAAAAAGTGGGCAGAGCTTGAATAAGAGTGTTCTTCGTTCTAGTTGGAGTGTTGCTCATTTCCTTTGGATTCGTGGCTTAAGGTTTTAGTTGTAACCGGCACATTCAACTTGTCCGGGGTATTCCTTTCCCATGTTCCATCGAGCTGCTCCAAATGCTTGTGTTCACAACTTCTCCAACGATAATCTTATCAGGTAAACTGTCAGTCAAGTTCTTTAATGCATGAAAGCTATAAATTTCAAAAACATTTAAATGCTGCAGCTAATACTTGCTCTTATGTGCAGGTTCGTCTTACGACAAATGGGGTTAGCTGAAAGTACCACTCTCCCATTCACGGCCACAGAAACCCTGGTAAGCCTCGGATTACACTGAGGGGTTTTCTCCTATAATGAGTTATGGTGGTTGGAAGATGAGGATATTTCACTACCAATTAAGGACTCAGCTTGGGTTTTACTGTTAGATTACTTCTTGTTAGTTTGTTTTTATATTAAAAACCCTAAAGGGTATTAAGTGCAAGAATGTTGAAGGCTATTGTAGTTGTTACCTGGAGTTTACTTAACAGAGTCTTTATGGCTTGGACGATGTAATCTTTTTACTTAAATTTTAAAAAACTCGGCTCTTAGCCGTTACAATGTTACTCGACCTCTACCTGGTTACTTAATTTTTTAAGGGGTTTTTTAATGAAAAGAAAAGACTGTTCGCTCATTTGGGACTTGTAACCATACAAGGGTTATTAGTACCTATAAATTTTTGGGTTTGTTGTTTTCTATTTTTAAAAGAAATTGTAGGATTTGTTTTTGTGCGAGCTTTAAGCCTCGACTGAAATTTATAAAAGGCCTATGAGCCATTACGCTACTTTCTATTTTGTCTCTTATTTAAATCATTAACAGTGTTATTTAATTTTTATGTTATCCTGTAATTTAAATGTTTTGCAGTAGTTATATTATTGGAACTTTTACAGTGTTATTGAGTAAATTTAGTACTCTGTTTTTGCTCATAAGGGTTATTATTTTGAATACCCTACAGTTTTGTAATAAGATAGAATTTACAGGAATAATTTTGGTTTTGTTTTTCTATTTTTACTTTTTATAAATAATTAATTACAACTTTTAAATTTTATAAAAGTATTAAGAGTATGAAGGTCTATTTATAGGGATAAAACCTATCTTTCGATAACCTTAAGTAAATCTTTGAAGTTTACAGTAAAAACATTTGTTTTTAGTGCAGAATGCAAATATGAACTTAGAATAAGTTATGATAAGAACTTATGGAGTACTATCTACGTTCAAACACTAAGTACTATTTTGTTTACAGTTCCTATTTTTATTTATTTAACTTTATCTATTATGTTTGTGTTAACTATTAGTACTAATAATAGTTCTGTGATTAGTATGACTACTAATAATTAATATATATTCTGTTCTTTTCCTGTATTAGATAATACATATACTTCTAGTAGATAGAGAAAATACTGCTAATTTCTATAATGAATCACATACAAACTATAAAAGTAATCATTTGCATTTTTCATTCCGAGTTGATAAATAAATCATCACATCTACATAATCAACCAACTGTACTAGTAATGGCTATACAAGGCGTGGAAAAATACAGTATGGTAATTTATGTCTATTTACTTTTCATTTAGCAATAATACTACTATTTTAAATATAATCTACATATCCCTAATTTTATCAATACACAATGCTCTTTTTTGCATAAACCCTAACAAAACAATAACATGCATATCTTTGAAAAACTAGTAAATATTTACTAAAAACATAAAATAAATTATAAATAACCTAAACAAATAAAAACTTGTCAAATGATGAGGTGACAACAGCTTAAGGAGGCTGTTCCTCCCAACCTACTCCTGGAGAAAGCTTAGTCTGCACTTCCTCAGGACCCCCGAGCCTGTTTCCTGGTCCTCTTGGTAGAGTACTGGGTGAAGGATGTATCCTTAAGACCTTTTGTCACGTGACTGGTCAAATTATAGCAGTAATTCAATCCTTCTTACATCAGTAAGAACTTCAGCCTAACAGCTGCATAAGTTTAGTTCTTAGTAGTTAACCCCTCAAACTCACTTCAATAAGTCCCCTCCTTCAAATTTCTCATGTGCACTTCATTCACACTGAATGATCACAATTCTAGAATGAGCAGCCTCAACTGTCATCAATGGGAAGTTTTATATCGATGCCTAGGTCTTCTGGGTCATTTTTTACTTAATGAGCCACCTGCTCCAATTCCACTTTCTTGGGGAATCATGACCACAAATATAGGGAAGTTGCCACCTGCAATAGTTAGAAGTAGTTTGAGGATGCTTCCACTTGTCAGTATACTCTCCACCTAGTCTCCTCCATCAAGTGACCAGTTAACACTCTTTTAGTAGCTTCCCTAAGCTGTTGTCTCATCATTTACTTATCTATATATAAAATATTCCGAAATACATTAATTATTCTTGACCCCACTTGGTCATCAATTACAAACTTAGAATAAAATATAACATAATGTTCCTCAATAACATTAAATTGTTTTGAAAATTGGGGCATGTGACATCATTCCTGGTCTATACTCTTTAATGACTATAGAACAATAACTAATACTATTCCAAAATCATTCTAAGTCCAACTGGCAACATTGAAAACTACTATAATACATGGTCTAGATTTAGTAAATCACAGGCGTATATGATCTAAATCTTGATAAAAAAGAGCAGGCATAAACATGATCAATTCAGAAATTAAAAAAATAACAACATTATATATATATATATATATATATATATATATATATATATATAT